>CABFWB010000763.1:16922-31455 GCA_902151455.1 Timema bartmani
CTTATCGTCAATGATTATACTGGCATGCCGTGCGTACCGGATCATGTTGCCAAAGATTGGGGAAGACAGCTGGTGATGTACGATGGAATGACTTTTCAAGCAATCCTCTCTAGAGTTAATTTCGCGTTCCCGTTCCAGTAAGTAGGCGCAGTTCTGCAAACGCTTTATAAAATTTTTCACCTGCCGAAAGAAATATACATCGCACGGCTGGACCAACGGGGTGCACTTTGGAGGGATAATCTTCACAGTGCACGTAGGCAGACGAGCTTCGTCTTTAAAAATGTCATCGCACATCGCAGTATTTGTCTGTCCTCCCCAATAATCAATAAGTAAGAGAAACTTTTCCTCTCTGACGTACGGCTTTAATACGCCTACTAAAAAATCCGTGTAGAGCTTTGTTGTCAACTTTCCGGACTTTGATGAGGTGACCACGACGTTTTTATATTTTTGAAGATACTCATCTACTGTTTTTTGTACCCTGGGCCCGAATGAACCGGTTGTCTCTTGTAGGCATACGAACACAAGGGGCAATAATTTGCCAGATAAAGTGACTGCGTATTGCGCCGTATATGAATGCGTCACCTTATTCATATTCTTTCTCTTCACAAGAACTACCTTTGATCCTTGGGTCGCAAGAGTTCTATCAAAGGTAGACTGATATTGGCAGCCTGAAAAATATTCATAAAACATAAACACGATATTAATTTCACAAAACGTTATATTTAACAATAAAATATATTGATCATAAAGCATGAGTTTTTTTAATACCTGTTTGGTCTGTATTAATGACGAAATCGCGGTCGAAATTGGGTATCAGGTGACGAGCTTGGATTCTGAAGTCTTCGGCGGCAGCCAACGTTTCTTCTATCGTTGTGGTTTCTCGCTCTGCTACGAATTTGGTAATTTTTCGTTGGCGTATTCTATGCGTCCTTTTGAATTTCGCAACCCACGGCTGGGAGGCTTCGAAGTCGAAGTCTTTAAATTGACTTGCAGCAGCTAAAGCCCACTGCTGCAAGTTGCGGGTAGTGACTTGCAGGTGGTTTTCCCGAGCTTCTGTGAAGCGATCGTATGTCCAAGAATCAACGACCGCATATTTGTCAAACAGTGTTCCACCCTTCTTGATGTGCTGTTCCCATTTTGCCAAATCCTCGTAACGTTTTAAGCGATGGCACCCTTTGCTCTGCAGACTTTTGAGGCTCCAGCCTGGGTTAGCTTTGGCTATGTTAACAGCTTTTATTTTATAGTCATTGAAATATATTCATTAGACCTTTTTGTTGTTTCTCTTCCGGTTAGTAATCTTCGTCGTCAGAAGTATCGTCACGTGGAATTTATTGATAAGCATTTTCCTCGTCGATTTCATCAAACATAATCAATTCATCGTCCGTTATAAACTTCTTCTCATATTGTGTTTGTATCGTAAATTCATAAATGTCTTCTGCCAGCAGATTGCTTAGTCATTAATTTGCCCTGAAGATTGTGCTGCCATTAAATTATTTCGCTCAAGGAGCTGCTGGTAATACAGAAAGGCATATTTCATGCGTAATTTTGTAGATTCACTACAGAGACTATCTTCTGCAACGTCTTCTTATTCTTGTACCGTCGAAGGGCCAGGCACATCAACCGATTCGATATTCAACATTGAAATTCTTTTTCATACACTAATGTTTATAAATACGTATTACTGATCAAAGAGCTCACGAGCGAATGCTAGTTTGTACAACCGTCCGTTTCACGACACGTCCTTGAAATATCTATTAACTAGCATATCAATTTGACGAATTTTTCATGTTTGTAAGTTATGTGGGTATAGGCGTTAAAAGAGTTGGAGAAAAAAATATCATCAGTAGCACTCGAACCAGCGATCTACGGGATACTAGGCTCGTGCGCTATCCGGGGAGCCACGAGACTTGTTGTCGATTGTCTTAACTTTGGCGGATATCCCTCGATCGTAATGTTTCTACATTTTTCAAAATGTATTTTTTCGAAAACTTCAGATTTTGTTATTTGGGTCTAGACCTTTCTGTACTATAAATATTAAAAATTACAAAAATCCGTTTACCGTATATTCCCCTTTTGAGACGCATCTTCAATTTTTATACTTATTGATGATTCCTCTAATGCCTCTTCGTCAAAAACATAAATATCCGTTTTTTCAAAAGTAGATTGTTCAACAGATGACTTTTGTTGTTGGGCCGCAGAGTTCATATCCGTTTTATCTTTTCCAGATTGTATAGTGTCAGTGCATGTTGTTGAAGTTCCTGGTCTTTCAACACTACTTGCACTTCCCTTTTTAAAACAAACTGTCAATTTTTGATCGTTTTACGGATAACCTGTTCTTGTTCTTCTTTTTTCATTTTGGCCTTCTTTTTATACTCAGCTCCACTAAGTCGCTTTCTCCCATCACTCATTCTAACAATTTTCCAAGAACTGAAATAAAAAAGATTACATTGGGAGTTTTATTTCTCGTACGTAATTAGCAGTATCCTTTTTCAGACTTGAGACATTGAATATTTACCTAACGTAAGTACAAGAAATTGATTTAAGTATGTTAAAACAAAAAAAACTAAATCTCTTTGCATAGCTTCTGAAACAGCTATTTATCAAATTATATTAAGTCTTACTGATTCGTTACGGATGATTTATTGTAATATATTATGATTACCTACCTACTCTAAGCTTGTACGCCCCGGTGATGTTATGTTATGAAATTATTCATACAATCCACGAAACACTTTAAAAAATTACAGCACACAACCAGAAAAATGTGTCAATTCATTATGGAAATATAAATACGTATTAGAAATTGCAGGACCTAATCAACTGAAGCGGATTTTTTGTTTGTTTTTGAAGTAAATACGGGACGGGACTTCCCCGTTTGTATCGCCGCTCTATATCTCTCTCTCTCTAACTCAATGCCACCAGCACCACGCGGTGTATGCCTACAGCACGACCCCGCTTCGGCTCCGGCGCACCACGCCGCGCTCGTGCAGTCAGGTTCGGCCAGACACACTTAGCGAACGGTCATGTTACTCATTCCCGCACCGCAACCAAACGCGACTACGCAAATTGTAGAAAAATTTATCTAAGTGGTGAAATATATTACATGTTGAATTGTTTGTGTGGACCTAATAACATTTAGTTATATAAATATGAATCTTTTTAATTTCTGTAAGACAAAAAAAAATTTGGCCCTAAATTTGCCGCCCCTAAAATCTGCCGCCCTAGGCTCCAGCCTACTCAGCCTGTTGGTAAATCCGCCACTGCCCACTAGTCTCAACTCTCATGTGGGATAGATTATGTCAAGAATACTCAAGAGGCGACATGAATAGAAAACAAAATTGTGATGGATGAAGACAAATTTGGATTCAGAAAAGGAAAAGGAACCAGAGAGGCCATCGATATTCTGAGAATTAATTTCAGAAACAGAGAGTGAGTGTGGGAAGTCAGGAAAGAAGTTTACGTTGGTTTCATCAATTGGATAAGTCTTTCGAAAGAGTTAAGCGGAAGGAAGTGATGGAAATATTCGAGAAGATTGGCATCAAATGGAGGGGCATAAGGCTGATTGCAATCCGGTTCCTGGGACAGCGATTGAAGATGATAATGAATGATGGAGATACCAATATTGTAAATATAGGAGAGGAGTGAGGCAGGGATGCTGTTTTTCACCAAGTTTGTTCAATTTGTATGTAGAGATGTTAGTCAAGGAATTCCTGGGATGACATGGCAATTTCAGGTTAGGAGAAAGCGTCATCAGCACGGTAAAATATGTAGATTACTTAACATTTCTGGCCAAAAATGGAGAGGAATTGAAGGAAATGATGGACCAGCTGGTGGTGATAGGGAAAAGATATGGCTGAGAGATTTACATGAGAAGTTAAAAGTGATTTAGATTTCAAAAAATGATGAGACACTGAAAATAAAAAATAAAAACCAGAATTTGGAAACTATATAGCAGTTCAAGTTCCTGGGAACTCTGCTAATAACTTATATCTATTAAACCAAGGAAATTAGTTCAAGGATTACCATTGATAAGAAAGCTTTCAACAAGAAGAGGTTACTGCTGACCGGAGGGTTGAGTTTGGAAATAAGTATGGAACTGATGAAATGCTATATTTGGTGCATCACGTCATAGGGAATAGAAAATTGTACTCTCAACAAGATGGAAAAGAAATACTTGGAGAGCTTATACATATTGTATTGGAGAAGATTTGAGAATGTCAGGTGGTCAAACAGGGTGACAAATGAAGAGGTCCTAAAAATAGTAGTTGAGAAGATAAACATTTTGGATGTGACTCTTCGGTACAAAGCAAAGTGTATTGGACACAGCCTTTAGAGGAACTGTCGCACTGCACGAGGAGCCCCCCCATCCAAAGAAGGTCGGTGTGTTCTGTGGCATATCCCTGTGGTGCGTAATAGGACCTATTTCTTCGACAAAATTATGACAGATGTCGTCTTCATTTAAATGTTCCAGACTTTTGTGATCCAATTAGACGATTAGGAACTCAATCACGGTTTTTACCAGCAGTATTGGGTGACATGCCACACCCCTGCCATGAGAGTGGCAGAGATTTAATCATTATTTCCAGACAGAGTCATTCCAAAAGGGCTATGGCCTCCAAGGTCATCCAATTTGACCACAGCATATTTTTTCCTGTGGGCTCATCTAAAAGGGCGTGTGTACAGGAACAAAACACGCACGCTGAAGGATTGAGGGAGAGTATCCAGCACGAGATACAAGCGGTGTCTTCGCAGGTTCTGGTTGCCACCTTCATGTATATGGAGCACCGTGTTTTATTGTGTTGGGACGCCCAATGAGGACACTTCCACCACATGTTGTGATCGACTCCCATTTCTCACACACACAGGTAGGACATATCAATGTTTCGTTTCATTTCAGCTTGTCTGGTCAATGTAAACTGACAATTTTCGGAGATACCTTTGAGTGGGACACCTTTTATTTTTATTTTTCATAGTCCTGCTAATTAATTATATAACGCCTACGCTGATCATCACAATACATGTTATCAAATTATCAATAATTTATAAAGGCAGCGTTATTGAATGAAGTATCTCTTATTATTATTATTATTATTGTATGACCCATTGTTTTATAATCAATACTCAGCCACACACTTAATGGCTGGCTGGATGATTATTCCAGACACCGTACAAGTATATTGATTGAAAGTATGTTAGCCAAAATGTTTAATAACTTATTTGAATATTTGAAGATTCATGTGTCCTACCATCACATTATGTATTTTATCGGTGATAAATATAAAAGTGTATTAATTATTTAAAGTGGTCGTATGCTATACCTTTCGTTTTCTTCTTAGCTGGGATATAATTTATCAACCTGATAAATGGTATAAGCAACTACCTCTTTCAAGGGATGAACACTATATAATTGAATAGAATATTATTATTAAAACCCTATACATATGATCAGTTCTCACCTTCCGCGCTGTCTATGAACAACGAAGCGTGAGATTGTTTTCTTGCAGCAGCCTCGTATGCTTCAACGTCTTCCTCGTCCATCTGAAGTGTTAGAATTATACTTATAATTGAGTATACAAGAAATACCAATTCTATTACAGTCTTTGGAAAACTCTAGCTCTCATGAATACACTAGTTTATGATAGCTCATTATCCCCCAATTTCACAGACGTGGCCTTTACCATGCTCTGTAATATAACCAAAAACCTTGCTGTAAGCGTCATAAGGAGGCTCGATATCATATTATAGTTTACTCACTAAAATTACTTAAGTCTAAAGATACTAGGAGAATAGGCATTTTTTAAATCATGACTTAACTTTTAAATTATTTAATATTATAATTTGTCATCAATTGTACCATCTTATTATAATCTGACTCCAACAATTTGTGTCATTAGATATTGTCATTTACTTCCTTATTTATTATTGCGACGATTAAAAATAAATATTATATTTGGTGTTGAGAAGTATTTCTCGTTTTGTGTCATCATCAAATGCACAAAGACTAATACCTTCCAACGATTAAAGGATAATTATTTAGATAATTCTTAGGTAAACAATAAGTACTTAAGATTTTGTTCCCACATCAGTATGAACGTTGACCAAAACATTACATTATCTGGGAATTATTTATATTAGAATTATCTCAACAAAGTAGTAAGTATTCATAGATACTATAACTTATTCAATCTCATATAATTTGTTCCAGCAAAGTGATGACTCACATACTTGATTTCTGACGAGGCCCACCCTGATTCTTCTCAACTTAATGTTGACTTCATCCATCTTCTGGTTCACATCTGCCAGATCTTTGCTCAAACTCGTCTCTATTGTCTAGAACACAACACGAAATAGAATAGTTTTAAATAAATACAATCTGATGACCAATGAATGACAAAAACCCAAGTTTATAACATTGGATGAATGGTTTTATATTCCAAATATTCACTATTAGCTCCTTCTGAGCTATGACCCGTTTATTTTAGCAATAGTTTATATTTGTTTAGGTACCCATAGTAGTAGCGCCTTGTCAAACTAAGAAACCAAGTCTATCTTAAACTTCTAAAGTACACTTATAAAAATTTATACTAAAAGTTTATATGTGATTATAGTTTAGGGGCAAGTTAGGAGTTAGGATTAGAAGGGAGCGCAGAAAATACTAAGTATATTATCACACATATAATACAGATTGGGTATGATAATTTAGAGCAACAAATTATTTGAAAGGGTTAATAGGTTTAAATATTTAGATATAATTTTAACTAGCAATAATGACACTAGATTGGAACCGAGCTGTATAGAATACAGTTTAAAAATGCATGCTGTAACTCGGTCAGTAAATTTTTGATATCTCACCTACTTTCAAGGAATGTGAAACTCATAATATACCAATAATGAATTTATTGGTTGTTCTCAATGGGTGTGAAACGTGGTCTCTTACCTTATATGAAGAAAACAGCTTTAGGTTGTTTGAAAACAAAGTGCTCAGGATGATATTTGGTTCAAAAAGAGATTGGCTATTGAGGAGTGGAGGAGGTTACATAATTATGAGTTACACACCCTGTACTCATCACAATACATTGTTAGGATGGTCAAGTCTCATAGATTACGGTGGTCAGGACATGCAACGCTAATGGGAGATTCCAGAACCCCTTTCTGTATAATGATTGGCAAACCCAATGAGAAGAGACTATTGGGAATACCAAGACGCAGATGGGAGAAACAAATTAGAGTATACCTGTAAGAGATAGGGTGTAATGAGGTGGACTGGATAGAACTAGCTTAAGATAGGAATAGGTGGCGTTCTTTTGTGAATGTGGTAATTAACTTTTGAGTTCCTAATGCCATATAGTAAGTAATTAATAATCTTAGTTATGTCCGAACTTACAATTCTGGTAAAGATAATTCAAATTTGTAATGGTTAATATAAATTCATGATGAACTACTATTCTTTCTGATATCAAATATTTAGATATACGAAACTCGTAGTACTAAGCATACAAACTAATGATCAATAATGTTTGTGCTTTTATGATGTTAACTTTAGTGTTTGGAATCATTTGTCTAGATGTTAGTTGGAAAATCTATAAAACCTCAAGAATGAATATCGATTAGCAAGAGAGAAGAAAATAAGAATATCTATCATTAGATCCAATATTTTACTTTATGATAAATACATTTAAATGGAAAATATTAGAAACAATAATCTTATACTAACACTAAAATTAGTAACTAGGCCTACAGGAATAAATTAAATTACTTTTGATTCCAATGCCTTATAAACCAATATTTGATTGGCGAATAGCGTAATTTATTACTATTCAATTATTAACTAGGTTTAATGTAATAGTGGAATTACTATAATTGATGGCCTATTTTAAAATAAGCATATGATTAAGGTATCATTAGGTCTAAAATAACTTCAACAAAATATTACAAGACTAAAATAGTTATTTGAAGCAACCTTCCTTTATATCCATTACAGTTAACAAATTATATAAATGGCCTTGCTCACAAACACAGCTGTTCTCAGAGGTTAAACTCCTACAATCAATCAATAGTTGAAAATTAACTGAAACCGGGTCTTTTAACTTGGGGTTACAGTGCTTTACCACTAAACTGTACATAACTCATACCATTCATAACTAATGTTTAAAACAGAACAGGTGATGGAAGTGTGAATTCATCAATTAACATTCTAGGAATGGACCAGAGCACCAAATTAATATTAATATCTCTGTGGTAGAAACCTATCATGCTAAGTCAGGGGTCCGAAATTTAAATCCCGTGGAAATGTGTCATTTTCAAAAATTAATATTTATTTCTTCCAATAGACGTTAAATAATTTAACACGTAATACCATTTATTGACAATATTCTAAGTTGATAATACAATATATAGTTAAATGGCCATTAAAAATAATACATTCTATTTTGTTTCTTATAAGTGAGTAGTACGAGACACACACACACACATATATATATATATATATATATACATGAAGAGGTGGCTGACAGTAAAGAGGATACAAAGGTATGACGACCAACCAATGTATATATTTTAGAAAATCTCATCAAAGAGATTGTAGACTTAAAGAATTGAGATTTCACTTTTATAAAAAACAAAACTTTATTAATTTGTTGATTTAGATTTCCCTAGTGGATCGTTGCAATGATGATTGCAGATTATTGCACATAAAAGTATTATAAATTCTTTATTGGGAAAAGATCTAGGCCTATATAATAAGTCCTAACTTGACTTTCTAGCAAAAAGTTTAGCTATCGGTGCTTAATTTGAATCAAAACGTATATTTTTCCCCTCTACGTAAATATGAGAACTTTAAAACGACCCCTCCCCCAGCTCTTTATCTGTTTATTGCACCAAACCACTTAACTAAGAATTGAGTTATTATTTTTTGGTAAGAATATGGTTATTATTTTTAGCTAGAGATTAATATTTTATTTACATATATTATAAAATTATGCACAAATAATTGTTTCCATGGTGATGTAAACAAAAAATGAAACCATGAAAATTTTCTAGAAAAATCATATTTTCGTTGAAAACTATTTTTCCCGAAATCCTAGACTTCCTTTAAAATGAGAGTTCGTTTGCCAAAATCTTTTCAGTTATTTCCTCGTAATTTCTACTATCGTAAATGGGCTTATCAAATTATACACAAGATGTATTATAGAAAGAGTGATAAAATGCTATAGTGAAAAAGGGAGTAAGTGTTTGAGTGTGTTGTTTTTTAAGTGTGTGGGTTAGTGTGAAAATGAGAGTGTCAGTGTGAGAAAGTGAGTATGAGGTGTGAGAAAGTGAGTAAGAATGAGCAATTGAGAGAGATCGAGTGAGTGTGAGTGAGTGATAGTGAAAACATGTGCTAGAGAGAAAAAAATAGAGTGAGAAAGAGTTAGAGAGAGAGTGTTGGAGAAAAAAATTTAAAGAGTGAGTTTGAAAGAAAGAGAGATTTTGAGAGAAAGAGAGATTTTGAGATGAAGAAAGATTTATCTATATATATATATAGAGAGAGAGATATTTTAATATAAAAAGAGTGCGAATGATTTATGGAGAGAGTTTGAAAGAATAGAAGTTTGAGATAGAGGGTTTTGAGAGAGAGGGAGTTTGAGAGTTTGAGAGTTTGAGAGAGACCTTTGTGTGAGCGAGAGTGAGTGAGCGTTAAAGAGCTAGAGATTTTTTGAAAAAGAGAAAGATTTTTAAAGAGAAAGAGCATTTGAGAGAGAGAGAGCGTTTGAGAGAGAGAGAGAAATTAAGAGAGAGTATAATAAATATAATGAGAAATAACCTGTGTGCTAGAGTGTGTATGTGAGGGTAGATAATGTGTGAAAGAGAGGGATAAAGTGTGGAAGAGAGAATGAGAGAAGATTATATGAGAAAGTGTCTTACAGTGATTGTGTGTATGTGTGAGGGGAGATAGTGTGAAAGAAAGTGTATAAGAGCGTGTAAGAGCGTGTAAGAGCGTGTGAGAGCGTGAGAGAGTGCCAGATAGAGATAGAGAGAATGTGAAAATATAGATGGGGTGCACAAAACATTACTCTTTTAAATATCATATCCTCAAAATTAAACAGTAAAATTAAAATAGCTTAAATTATGTATATGTATTGTATTACTATTTGCAAAAATGAACATCAAAACCCATAATTTGAATAAAATTAACATCAAAACTCATTATTTGAAAAAATTTACACCAAAACTGATAATTAAATAGTTGAAGTGGCTATTTTTAAAAATTATTCAATATCATTTTATTTTTTTGAGTTTGTTATGCATACCAAAACATATTTAAATATCATTTGATGGTGCGCTAAACATAACGTAAACAAAATTTTCACGAACTTAACAAGTTAACCTTTTAATTTTTGAATTATGCTCAATATTATTGATTTAAATGGTAATTAACGATAACAACTTAAAAAAATAAATATATATGTCTCCAGTTCAGTAATCTCAATTTAGATGTGTTATGACCAATATCCAAAGATAAATATTCATCCAAAGAGAAAATTGTGATGTGTTCGGACCAATAAATAAAGATTGAGTTATTATTTTTAGCCAAAGGGATATATGTTATTTAGAGACTTACAGCCATGCAGCATAAACGGTTTCCATTGTGACTAAACAAAGAATGAAAAACTGTAAATTATCTGTGAAAATCGAGTTTTCGTGGAAAACTACTATTTTTCCCGACATCCTGTACTCTTATCCATTAAAATGAGTGGTCGTTTGTCAAAATCTGTTCGTCATTTCCTCGTAATATCTATTACCAGAAACGGGCTTATAAATTATATACATGGATTTCTGTTATTTTTGTTGCTAAAGAGATTTTTATTTCAAAAAGTAAGGCTTCCCTATGTCTTTCTTCCGTGTGTAACTTTTAAGTATAATCTTGTGTATTCTTATTATTTGTGTTCTTGATATGAGGTTGAGTGATGAAGGTTCTAGGATCTTTCCTCATGTCCTGGAGTTTGAGTATCGGGATTCCGTAAGAGGCTACAGGCTATACACATACATGTATTATAGCTCTTATGTCAGTCATCTCATTGGCCTTTACTGACAAGATTCGTTTTGGGTGACATAAACAATGAGCTTTTAGGCTATGATTTACGAAGCCAATTTAACCCCTTAGACTGGTTACCCCAACACATACACGTTTTAAGATTACTTTGGTAAAAGTCTACCAGAATAAACATTGATGTAAACTTCTTGCTATTTACATAAATTATGGCAACACGAACGACATTAATTAGGGTGTTTAGAAGATTGTGATAAAAGGAAAATGTAGAAGAGCACCAACAGATAGCACACAAAATTGTAAGAAATATCTGGCTAACATATGCACAATTTCACAGACTCAGTTATATTGACTTGAGTGCATAAAATATCGGATTGTTGATGTTTAAACTAAGTTGCTGTTTAGATATCAAACTTCTTAAAAACGAGAGTGACACGACTAACAGATAACTCATTATTGGCGCTAAATTTATTAAATACATTTAGAGTCCATTAACATACAATTAATTGAATATTGGACATTTATTTTCTAATATATCCTGAAATTGTGGTAAAACCACACTTGACTGAGCTTAGACATCACGCCACGAGCCTTTCTAAATAAAGTATCTTTATATTGATCTTGTACTTATTTCCTAATACTCAACTAACTTGGTTAATCCACTTGTGAAGAGCTTTGGTGCGTTCCCAGAAGGTCATGTAGCAGCGATTTGCGTGGCTAAGACGATCTGGGATGTGGATGTCCGTGAACATGTAGACCACGGCCTGAAACCATTACAAACTTTACAAACAGGAACAGCTGTTTTTGTAAGCAAATTTAATTTGTAGACAATAATACATCCCCAAACTAACATGCCCATCATTACTTACTAAAAAAGGTATATTTAATATACTGATATTAAAATATGCACATAGGGAGATGAGCATTTTTGTATCTAGCTTAATATATATGTATTTTACTCTGTTTTCCTTAAAATGTAGCTAACTTTCCTTACACAGTTCCAATTTTGCTCAGATTATACACTAGGGCCATAGTGTAATCAGACAAGGCATCACTGCTGCATTTAAATGTTAACATGTCCCTAAAGAAGCAAGACTACCATTTAGGACTAGAGTATGAGGTAGCTTGTAAGATAGGGCTGTAGTGTAATCCATCAAATTTGTGGTTGAACTGAGAGTTCTGGGCTTCTCTTTTTCTCACTAGTTTAACATTGATCTTCAAAGTTGAAAATAAGGGGAGGAGCAGAAACAATTATTTTAGGGAGATTCAGTATTTAAAAATGAGATCTAATCAATTAAATAGCCAAGCTAATATAAATTGTTATGGTTGGCTATAGTCACAACAGTAGATAAGAATGGATGATTATGGCTCAATATATGAGGCGCGTGAGTGCACAAGACCACCCCATCCCCTCCTACCCTTCTTCTCCAACACCTCCTCTCCTCCCCCTTATCTTCCCATCACCATCTCCCAGGCAACTCACCCTCTCCTATTCAAACCACCACCGTTCCCCTCCTTCACCTTACAAACAAAGAGCAACCACCGCCTCCTCTTAAGACCAAGTCAATGGTGGTTGGAAGTAAAGAGTTGCATTAGCGCCAGCCCCTAATTTAAGGTATTAGAAGAAACAATTGAGTTATATTTTGTCTTCGGTGGCTCAGTCAGCCCTCAGTGTTGCCAGAACTACCAGCACTTTAGAGCCCACCCCCTTCCCTTCACACATCCAAAGAGTGAGACTGAGTTTCAAGCAAACAAAACAAAGCTATAATCCTCTGAAACCTTTATCTCAGGTAGCAATAACCTCTGTATTGATGGGGATAGAGTTCAAACTTGTACATAGCCTTGACGAGAACCATTAGGGGAGAATAACTAAGATTGTCACAAATAGAAGGCAATGCATTTGTCAACTGATATGGTCTTTAATTGAAATTCATCCTGACCAAAGCATACACGAAATGGAAGTTTTCTGGCTCTCAGATATGTTCATTCATAAACAAATTGGGGTATGGTTTAGCTTGTAAGTGATGGGGAGGTCAGGCATCAAATCCTGCCCGGGTGTGTGTCTACAAAGAGTGTTTTTGTTTATGTTTCCCCCTTTACCTCCATGCAAATGTGGTAACAATGTCTCTAAACTTTACCTTACTATTTCCTATACCCTATTAGTGCATTTAAATGGGTATAGATCAGACAAGGTGTTATACACTATAGAAAAAAACAATAATACTAAGACGCGGTGCTAAGAATAAATATATAATGATGTGATAGCCTAAAGTCTCCTCGAATCTATACCATGCCAGAGCGGTGAATATGCATTAAATTTATAATTAATAAGTACTAATTAGACCAACAAAAATATTAATGAATACAATTTTATTTACTATTTAATAGTAAATACAATTTTATTTGTATACATACATTTTTACATTAAAACATGATATAGTTGACTAATATTGATTTATTCAAAACAATATTTTATTGGATCAATAATTGTACACATCTTTAATTTTTCAATTAATAAATTATTATTTAAGACACACAATGAAAAATAACAACTATACATTGGTAATATTAGTATAATGCAAATACAATCAAAATCGCAAATTACACTAATGAAATACATATATTTTTACTATTATTATTATTATTATTATTATTATTAACTATTACGATTGTTATTATTAGCACTGCGTCTTCCTATCTGTTCAGGTTATATGCACTTACGCTAATATGTAATGGTTGGGTGACTGTGAGATGAAATGAAGGACCTACAGTTTAACGTGGAATCCGAGCCACGGTGGAGACTGGCACTCTACACATTCACAAGTTGTGAATATTACACGTCTTGTCAGAGGTGAAGGAAGGGTTTGGCAATTAAATAAATCTGTACTGGGACCTAGGATTGAACCCCGGACCCCAGCTCAGAACCCAACACCTTACCCCTGGACCGCCAGGTCACCAGATAACTAAATTTGTTATTTTTTGAATAATTAGGATCTACTTGTAATAAGTGTTGGTATTTAATGTATTTATATACACCAATACGCTTAGAGATTTATTTGGGTTATGGAATTGACAAGGCGATCCCGGATAGTTCAATAGGTACAGAAGTTAGCGAGTAGAGCTGAATGACCAGGGTTCAAATCCCTGTTCTTTCGTAATATTTTCTATCCTTACCCAATTGCTCCATCAGAATATCATCTGAAAATACATATTGGTTTAATTTAAAATAGTTTAAAAAATGCTATAGTTGAACTCATCATACGTATCATTGGGTACGCAGACTGAACGTCAAGCTCATCTAGTCTGATTTGCTGTTTACAGCAAGGTCCACATCCGAATCCCGGGAGGATTTAATGAGTGTCTTTCCTAAACGGATTATCACTCTTCCTCCACACAATTATAAGTACACTTTCTCTAAACTCTACCTTTACCATCTTTACACACCCTTTGAATATTAATTACAAGTGTGTCTAGCCCGGACAGGTCTTATGATAGGGGGGGGGG
>CABFWB010000763.1:31539-58453 GCA_902151455.1 Timema bartmani
ATAGGGGGGGGGGGGGCGGAAGGGAAGGGAGATATAGACCTACGCATAGATTCCAAAATTGGAGTTTAGGCCAGGGAATATGTCTTTGCAACATCTTGGGTCCCTCGAATGTATAAGCTATCAACTGCCTCAACAGTGTGTAATGAATAAATTAAAGTACACAAAGCATTTATAAAAATACGAATTGAAGTTTCGGTTTGGTTATGTTGGGTAATATTGACATAGTTCTGTCATAGATAGGATTAAAAACTAAAAGCGCTAAAGAATGCAAGAGAATTGAAAATACTTCACAATCAACATTTAAAGCAGTGTAATCTGTGAATGAGAACAAAATACTACGGTACTTATATTCCATACAAAATATTTTATCAATAAACTTTTCATTTTGATATTCTTTTTATCACCGAGTCTTACCATCCGTTTGGGTTACTAACCTTTTTGCTATTGAATAGCAAAATAAAAAAAAACTATTTTAATCCTGATAATATAATTATTTTTAAATATGAAAAAGTAATGTTTATTACTTTTTAATACTTATTTAGACTATGGTATTAGGAACTCAAGAGTTCATTGCCACACGTACTAATGTACGCCATCTATTTTTATCTTGAGCTAGTCCTATCCAGTCCACCTCTTTACTCATGAGGATGACATATAAAGATGTATACTTGTTTTTGGGGAGAAATTCCGCAAATAATTTACTGATAACTTTTTTAAAAATATATATATATTTTTTTAAATGGCTTTAGTAATTTGGTTCAACTTGGGTAATTGTTAAGCTTTTTTCATTATAAATAGTATATATATATTTGTTTTTCTAAACAAATCTTTTAGTAATAGTAGTTAACTAATTATTGAGTTTTGTAACGTTAGATTTTTTTGAAAATGGCTCTAGTGATTAGCTTCAAAACTGGAAACCGGGGAATATTTTAAATTATCAATATTAACGCGTCTTTATTTATCGAAAATAAATTAATTTAAGGGTTGTTTAGCTACGATGAATGCTTATAGCATTGATCAATGCTTAGAAATGAAATTTAATCAAGATCGTTAGAACCGATTTTGATAAAATTGATTTCGTCTCTTTTTACCCTTCAGTAAACTACCCTTAATTTTAGGTTTAGCTATTAAAGTCCAAAAGCCCTTGGGGCAACCCTATGAAAACCCTAGATACCAAGTTTTAGCCCAATTGTTAAATAATTTAGGCTCTACCTCGAGGTACGGATAGACAGACAGACGGAAATTCAAAAACAACTTTTTAGGAAATTCATCAAAATATTGAGTCAAATTTTTTGACGATCACAATAATTTCTCTACCTGTCCGGTAGCAAGAAAGTAATAAATAATAATATAAAAGCTTAGAAGAATTGTTTAGAGAACTCCTTCCTTGGTAAGCGGTTATATAAGTTTTCTTAGTTCTTGCAAACTAAAAATATGAACTTTACTATAACCTAAATTTTGAGCAGCCCAAAAGAAAGGCTTGAAATATTCTGAAGACAGGTTGTGTATTTATTTGTCAGGCTCGTAGCATAGCCTAATGATTCGAATCTTTAATTATTACTCTCTTTAAGACTTCAAGATCGAGACAAGATGAATCCATATGCACAGAAAATTGGTAATACAAATGAAAAATATAATATATTTTTCTTTGAAAAATATAATATATTTT
This sequence comes from Timema bartmani, assembly GCA_902151455.1. Classification (NCBI taxonomy): domain Eukaryota; kingdom Metazoa; phylum Arthropoda; class Insecta; order Phasmatodea; family Timematidae; genus Timema; species Timema bartmani. Next base: position 33,209 of record CABFWB010000763.1, read on the forward strand.
TCTTTGAAAAAAACATACCCCGAGCGTATATTAAATAAATTAAAGAATACTGTGGTTTCATATCTACATGTTTACAAAATCTTCATAGTGATAGCTATTTTGTATATATACTTGTGTTACTTTCAAAGTATACCTACCAATATATAATAATATAAGTAATATAAGTATGGTATAATATAAGTTAATATATACCGACCTATATATAATAATATAAGTCAATATATTCTGTCTCCACCCTCGATTATATCTATTTGTATGTTGCCAGTAAACTAAGAAATTATTCATCGAATTGAGATGAGCCTTCTTCTATTGTACTCATTTTATATATTTAATAATACGGAGTAAGCTATCTCTTCAAATAACTAAGCAGGGTAAAAATACCGACTGTTAGTGTGGGTGCATTTGCGTCTTAAATTTGTAACAATTCAAATATGCTATCTTTAAATGTTTAAAATAGTTTTGAAATTCTTCTTGGCAACAAGGGTTTTAGAAATATGTTCTTAATCATTTTGTTTATTCACAATGGAAGGTAAATAAATGGTGTTAATTTCACAAATAAAATATACAGTTAAGTAGCCCATCATCTGCCGTTTGATCTTATATTTACATAGATAAAGCCATGTTTTATATTCATGCTTAGCACTTCACTAATAATAAACAGTGTAACGTTTAATATTTACTTAGTTTTTATTATTTAATAATACATTTAAACTGTTTATTTTGGTGTTCAATAGAAGAGTGCCTCTAATTGAGTTAGCCATGTTTAGTATGCTTGCATCTTATTCTTTAACTTTGGTATTTTAAAAATATATTCAATGGTTTTACTACCTTGTAAATAAGGTTTATTTAATTTTGTTTCTTTGATAGAATATCTAAACTATTAATCTTGTTTTTCAATGAAGCAATGTAGTCATGTAAGAGAGCCATCAATGGCGTGCCTACATTTATTTATAATATCTTGAATGTAGTTATTTTTCAGATATTTTATTGCTATGCAAGAAAAATGTTTTGTGTAGTTTTGTTGTTTGATAGTAAATTTAAAACTATTTTTATTGTTCATTGAAACAATGAATCCACGTAATAGAACCACTCTTAGTATGCTTACATTTGTTTCTTAAATTTGGGTAGGCCTATTTTTTTGTATTCTTCATGAATATTAAGTTTATTGTATTGTTACTTTGATAATAAATTAAAACTATTTATATTTTATTCATTGCAACAATGCATACACGTTAGAAAACCACTGTTAACGTGATTTCATTGTCGGCTTCAATTGGGGTATGTTTCAGTTATTTTATGATTTTGCATATCATTTATATTCACTTTGTTTTGTTTATTTGAGAATGAATCTGAATTACCTTATTGATGTTCATTTTATCAATAACTATATCTAAAAGAGTCACTTTAAGTGTGCTCGCATTTTCACTTAAATCTATGTGGTTGTCTTAGTTCATGGTACTATGTGTAACTTGGGTTTATTAGTTTTATTTAATTTGATAGTAAATTTAAGCTCTTTTTCTTGGTGCTCATTGCAACAATACCTCCACGAAAAAGAACCACTGTGAATGTGCTTACATTTGTGTTTTAAATTTAAATGTTTCTAGTCATTTTATGGTTATACCTATGAATTAAATTTAACCAAGAGCACAATTTTATTTCATGCGATAGGACGCTTACTAAAGAATGATTCTTTCAATTTACTTCTTAGATAGTAAATATATAATCTTTCATATAATAAAACGCTAAATTTTGTCTGCATATTCTAAATTTTGTTGAGCTTTCCTTTTACCTGGTTAGTATAAGCGATAAGAATAACAAATAAACCATTGTTTGAATGTTTATATTGTTGCTCTGTTTGATTGTAAGCAGTGAGCACTCGTGATAGCTGGTATATAAATTGGCACGTTATATGAGCTTCGGTGGGGAGGGGGAGGGTATGGTAACAAGTACCGGTACATGCTTCTACGTGAAACTTGCTCTCGACTTAATTTCATTCTTTTATAACATTTTGAAGTTGTCTCATATGTTGATTTATTGTTTAGTGCTAGCGAATCCACTGTCAAATGTTACTACATAATACAGGATGAGGCGGTAACAACTAAACGATCTATGCTGATGAAAGTGATGGACAACGTGCTGTGGTTTCCCTGACGTCCGGCGGAACTCACTTGAGTGACATTATCTTCAACAAGTGTAGTAGGTGGTTTGCTTTTATTAAAGCTAGTAAATATTTCTTTCCCATTAAAGTGCTAATTTTCAAGTTAATATCGTTTAATTGTTTGGGCCCCATCCTGTATAAAACTTGGAAGACACATATATTAGTTCATAAGAGTTTAACTGGGTATTTCATTAAATAAGTAATTTAATGAAAATGTTGTCATATCACACACACACACAAACACACACATTAATATCCTTACCATTATACCGGTAGTAGTAGTAGTAGTAGTAGTAGTAGTAGTATATGTAGTAGTAGTAGTANTAGTAGTAGTAGTAGTAGTAGTAGTAGTAGTAGTAGTAGTAGTAGTAGTAGTAGTAGTAGTAGTAGTAGTAGTAGTAGTAGTAGTAGTAGTAGTAGTAGTAGTAGTAGTGTAGTGGTGGTAGTAGTAGTGTAGTGGTGGTAGTAATAGTGTAGTGGTGGTAATAGTAGTGGTAGTAGTAGTAGTAGTAGTAGTAGTAGTAGTAGTAGTAGTAGTAGTAATAATAATAGAAGTAGTAATAGCATTAGTTTACTTTCTTACTAATCTGTCAGCTTTCAAAAGTGATTAGGCCACACTACATCCCCTCAATACAGGTTTATTTTCCAAGCATGGAGTGTTGGTCTACCTGCAAAACTGTTGTGATCTCCCTCGCTGAGCAGTATGGGAACTGAACGCCAGGTAGCAGTGCCTGCGCCATCTGGACACTGAGTGCGGCCTCTTGCAAACAGTTCCTAGCTTCCGTCGCTAGGTGAAATCTGCTCTCTGCGTTTCTGTAGCATGGAGCAGTCATCACGTGACTACACTTACTATTTTACTATACTATTTTGTTCTGTTCAGATAAATCTATCAAATAGCTCAATCATTGGTTTGATACACTGAAGAAGTTTATTAATTTACCTTTGTAAGGTAAATAAATATAGGTAAAAACATGTTACATATATTTAGTTATAAGATTATGCCTAAATAATATAGAGAACCAGTACGTATATTTAAATATATGAATTCAAAATCAAATTACACTTACTACTTGCATAAATTTAGAATGTATTGTATTCTGGATAGACAGGGTCTTGAGATCAATCCCAGATTGAATATATTAAAACTAACCAATACTAATAAAATAATATAAAATAATAATATCAATTATAATAAAACCAAATACACCAGCCTCGCTTAACAGATATATCCTGAGCTATTAGTTTTTTAAATTATATGAATAGCCACCATGATGTACCCGACTTTAACAGGGGAAACAATTTAGAGTGAAATTAGTAACATTGTTAAAATGGGTTAGAAGTAATTCTAATCAAAGAATTAGAAAAGAATATATAAATTTTTTTTAATAAATTAAAAGTCTAGAAAGGATCAAGAAAAAAATAATGGTAAAAGTGTATTTTTTCAAGGTTAAATGCGTAAAAAGTGCAAAAGGGGCATATAGTGTTCTTAGAATATATAATCAATTTGATAGATTTGTTTACCATTATGGGTTAGTTATCTAAGTTATTATATTTGTTAATAATGTTATAAGCTCATCCAAATCTCACGTTCTTTAAATTGAATAGTGACAAGATGAATGGCCAAGTGAATGGGAAGATTCCTGAATAGTTCAGTGGGCATAGCACTGGTGTACTAAGTTAAAGGTCCTGGGTTCGATTCCTCTGTACAGGAATCTATTTTCAATTTAAAGAATATTTGGTTAACACTTTATCCGGTTTACTATTTTTGTACTACTTGCCCTTTCTAAACTTTTTATCTTTTTTAAACTTTTTTCCATTTTCGAAATTTTCATTTATCCTTTTTATGACATTTTTACCTATTTTGATGTTTTTATTATTTTAGGGTACAGGCACAATCTGCCCTCTATACCTTTTAAACTCTTTTAGCATTTTTTTTTACAATTTTGATCCCTTTTTTCTCTTTATCATTATTGTACATCTGTCCCTTTCATCCTTATTTAGCTTTTTTCCCTTTTAGTCCATTTTACCTCTTTAATTCTTTATACACCTTTATTATTTAAAAATAATTTGAATAGATCTACATTACACCATCTTTATTCTGTTTGCAGTTATTACATCTTTCTATATGAAGTACCCAGCCTTGCCCTAAAACATATTTTAGGTAAAAAAAGTTTAAAAATGTAAAAATGGGCACAAGGTTACAAATTATATATAATATTTTTTTAAATTTCATACAATAAGGGAAAAAGGGATTATTAATACAAAAATTGAAATAAAGGAAAAGGGAAGAATGGTAAAAATGTCAAAATGTAAGTTCAATAAAAATAGTTTGGTATTTAAAACGTGTCAAAACCATACAGAAATGTAGTGTTTGATGGTAGTTGTATCAATTTTGAGTTCTCTAAATTCCCGAGCTTTCTTTTTGAAATTCGATATGTTCAGACGTCATTCGGATCTCCGGGAATGTCTAATGATATATTTTTTATTTTATGTCACACTAAAAGTGTTTTTACATTAGTTTTAGGAATCTCCCTTCCTTATTTACTGTTTTATCATTTTGAAATATAAGGATGGGTATTCAATAGTTGTTTGGGTGGATCTTACACCCACTGAAATACCGGAAAGTAATTTATTGTTATAGTTTAGGGAATTTTGAGATCCCATATTTCATCAGCCCCCTTTATAGATCTATAATAATAAAAGGAAGTGTTTGTATGTGTGTATGTTTGTTTGTGTGCGATGCCCAGCAAAATCTACGGGACGCAGAGATCTGAAACTTTTAATATAGGTGGACGGAAAGGGGTTCGAATGCACCTCGAAGCCGGATTTTAAAATTTTGAACTAGCTTTTTAATTAGGGATCTATTAACAATTTTTGAAGAAAATATTTCTAATCTGGTTTAGAATACATTTCAGATATAAAGTTTAAATTTAAATTGGGCACCATGGGTGGGAGGGAGGCTTATATAATTATTATACTCAGTGGGTCATGGGCAGCGCCGTGCGGGATTTCTAGTAGTAAATCTTTTTTAAACATTTTTTTATTACATTAATTTTTCTGCATTCCTGGCAAATTTAAATTTTCTGCCTCACTTAAAAGGTTTTTTTCCTAAATCTCCCACTCCCCCATCCCTCTCCACTATTTTTTTCATTTAAAATATTAAGTCTATTCTGGTTCTCTGGAGTGTTCGTTAAACGCTTTTTTGCCAAAATTCAATTTTATAACAAACAGAAAAGTTATTATTTCTATTAGTTTTGATAATTTTAAAACACTATTTTCAATTTAAATAACCCCTACCCAGAATATTCAAATTTCAGGAGGAATTAAATTACCTCTAGTTGTATTTCTACCTGCCTCCCAAATTTAAATTTTCTTCTACACCTAAACGTGTTTGTTTCTGTAAAAAACTTGCACCATAATATGCCAAAATAAATTAACAAAATCAAATAAACTATTTGTTTTGTGGAAAATCTGACCTTAATCATGCCTGTTGGAATATATAAGGAACGCCATCCTGAGATTTTATTTTGTGAAGCTCCTACGCATGTCACTGAAGAATGTATCATACAATGAATATATTCATTCAACATCGCATGATGTCATAGCCGCATGTGAATATAGCTGCAATTCTTCGTCTTGTATTTCCTGCCATCTTGTGGCGGCAATTTGTACTTTCAAGAAATCAAAGTTTCAATACCACAATAGTTCATATATAATTTAAGTTTCAAGTGCCCAGCAATCTCGTGGCATAAGTTAAATTTACCTGGAAATAGACTACTCGGTAAACGACGCCATCTATCCATCAACAAGATGGCCATAACTTAAAAGAATGCGTCATAAGATGCAAACCACCACGTGGTTAAGCAAAAACTACTTTAAAGCTCAAGCAAAATTTAATTTCTCAAAGGGACATAATCCAAAAATGAATCGTGGCTTTATTCTAGTTAGTTAATTGAGAAAAATTCTCAACCAATCCCAGCAATTAAAATTATAGTTCCATAAAACTATTCTGATAAGATTAAAATAATCAAGCAAAAAGGGTATTTAGAAAAAAGGCGCTAGTTAGTCCTAATAGGAAAGCGTTGCTTACCTCGTTGAAAGACAGTGGTACAATGAGTACCCATTCAAATAAAACACTGCCATATATAGTGAATAAACTCGTTCACACGTTCACAGAGAATAGGAGAGGGAAAGAGGGAGAAGGAGTAAGAGAGAAGAACACCAGAACAACGTGGAAGGATTGAGTAGGCTCTGGCAATACGTAGAAAGGACTAGGAAGGGGGCAGGTGCATGGAGTAGCCCAGGTAGAATAATTAATATCAATGGGCTATATTCGCGTAACAGCAATCAAATTTTTCTGGGTAAGGTCTTCTTTCATTAGCTGATCACCGGTTTATGAATTGTTTCAGTTGGGTAGTTAGTGCGTCCAGAGGAAGCGGTAGCCAGTTGTGAAGAAATTTGAGTCCAAATGGGTCGTAGGGTAGGTATTATGTAACTTAATTTTCTTGTTAATTGCAACTAGTTAAACTAATACTTTCTTCACATTGGAGAAAAGACAATCCACTTCCTGGAACTGGTTTGTAATAGTTTTAGTGACACGATGTAGACCATGTGCAAGGCATGTCAGATGAATTAATTTGGGTTGAATAACTTTTAATCAAGCTGCCACTTTAAACCTATATGGAACAATCTCACTTGGAAATAATAATACATTGTCATACTTTACCCTACTTGGTCACAAGACAAGTAACGATTCATTGAAAATATTTGCAAACGTAGAATGATTTACACGGTCAAGTATTTGAATTTTCAGGAGGAATGATTTGTTACCTGCTTTCTTTGCACCAACTACAGCACTACATAAACACTGTCCTGCTGCTTCTGTTGTCTAATAGAGTGAAACCCAGATATTTTCGTGTTTCAATGTAGCCCGTATATTACAAACCACATCATGAAAATACTCTGGAACATATTTATTGAGTAATGTAGACTCGACCGGAACTCTTAGTTGGTGTATTTTTCTAAGAAACCATGAAGATGCATATTATTTAGTTTCTACAATGGACTGATGTAGCCCACTAAAGCTAAAACACAAGTCTTTAGAAAAATCGTCACTTTAACTTGATTGTTAACATAGTTTGCTCGTTGATTTAAAATAGAAGTATCCTAAAACCTGTTCTTGTAACACGCTGTATTAATATGCTGCACATCTTCAAATTATTTCTTCGCAAAAATACTCTTTTCACATATCAGACAAAGCAATACTTTGGCGTCCCCACTAAAAATATTATTTCCAAACTCACTTACATATTAACGTAGCCAGGCAGTTTGTGATGTTTTCGTGGGCGGTATTCCTCAATTAAATTAATGTACCGCTCACGTCTACATTCTTCATGTATCAACATAAAACTGAGACTCTCAGTTTGAAAGTGAAGTAACAATTGATAACTTGGGGAACCACCAACCATGTGATGCTATACCTAGTGCTGATTGGATTTGCTTAACTGCAGCTCACCTCAGTGGGGATTCCCTAGTTTCTCTCATAATCTTACCTGCAAAATATTATGTTATAGCAGGCACGTGAATTCCTCAGTTACACACACACACACACACACACACACACACACACACACACACACACACTAGTTTTATCTTATACCCAAGTGAATAAAGAAACATAATTAATTAATTAATAACTAGCCAATAATAGAAAGGGAACAAGTAATAATTTGACACGATAGTTACGAGTAAAATATTCAATTTTATGTTTTAAATACGAGTAAAACATGTGAGTTTACCTTAAAAATCTAAAAAAAATGCATGAAAAATAATTTTTCCCAGGAAAATGCATTTATATGCACTATCAAACACCACCAAATGGTCTACTAACGTGTGACTTACAAAGTACATAATTTTCACATACCTCTTGAAATGTAAAAATAACATGCATTTTGTGTGTATATATCCGGGCTCTAATTTTAAGTCTTTGAAATTTTGAGCTCTACAAATCCCTTTTCTTGAATTCACTCAAAGATAGTCCAAATTTTAAAATGTATTGGTCTATCTGAAGCTGTCTCTCTACATGCGTGTCAAATTTTAGTTTTATATCAGTCATAAAAGGGTTTTTCTACTAAGCCTCCTCCCCCTAGTCTTGTTTTCCTAAGTTCCAATTACAAATTTAACAAATTCAGCACATAATATTTATTTGGAGTTGTATTTTTACCTTCCTGCCAAATTTCAGTTTTCCACCACACTGGGAAGCATTTATTTACTATCATTTTTTGACCATCTATCCCAAAATATTTTTTTCCCTATTAACTTTAAAAACATTCGAATTTTACTATTTAAAGCACTATTTGGAGTTGTCTCTTTCTGTGTGCCAAATTTAAATTTTCTACTTTGTTTTAGAAATTGTTTCAGATTATAGGCCCCCTCATTCTTGGTGGTCCAATTTAAAATTTGTAAATTTTAGACTTGTTTGGTTAAATGGGGCAGTCCTGCTAGCTTCCCACCAAGTAATATTTCAAGTTTCTAGACCCAGAGGTTGGGGAAGTAGATGATGATCAGATCAGACCTGCAAAACTGTCTAGGAGGTTCAATTGTGTGCATTAGTAGTGCTAGTGTTGGTCTAGTGTGGGTCTTACTGAGAGGCGAGCTGCTTGCAGACCTGCACGGCCCTGTCTAGAAGTTCTACACCCCCCTGCACGCAAGTTGATGCCTCTCTCCAATCAAGCGCTCCACCTGCAAGGGTATCTCTATAACTGCGCAAACGGTCCAGTTCATCTTCAAGCTTCTTCTCCTCTTGACTGCCATATGCCTCCCCGAACAGCTCACCTGGGGAACAACATACAATTCATCTCTCAGATGATGTGAACTTAGGAATTGGAGGTGTTATACATCTTAAATAGAGGCTAGTATACTAAGGCCCACACTTACAATGTCATGTTATTCTATTCGTTAAGGCTTAACATAAGGTTAAGTGATAGCAACCACTACTTTTTATCTTGCAATGTTTGGTTAGCGCTAATATCCACGTAAAAGTGCTCGTAAAGTTAACGCGAGGTCTACCTTCTGGTTAGCAACCATAACGTCCCCGTTAACAAGGTTAAACACACCGCCATATTGTTTATAAGGTAGTTGTTATTATTAAAGTGAGGTTACATTTATTTATCTTATGAAATGGGTGAGTTAATTATATGCTTATGGCAACTATGAAGATGAGTTACACGCTCTAAGGAAATCAAAACTTCTAAGACCGAAGAAATAGATACTTGAAGCGAAAGAATTTTATAAAGAGGAAGAATTTTTTTAAGTTTTCGTTTGGACAATAATAAAGTGCTAGAAATTCTTAAAGTGATTGAACACCAATCAGAATTGTTTATTTCCAATCGTTTGTATTTGTATATTAATTCAAGCAACAGCATTTCCTCTTCTTTGCTAAAATTTAAAATTAATTTGCATTTATGATTTTCAACATACATTTAAGCAGAAAAAAAATACAAAAAGAAAATAGCAGATAGCCTTACACAGACGTGATAGATTGGATATGTTTGATTGTTTTTAATAACAGTTCCATAGACGTTGTAATGACTTTATTATATTTTCAATTGTAAAATTAAGCCATTCAAAAGCTTTGGAACAAAACCAAGCTGTACTTTTAAAGTACTAGTTAAAAACATTAAACTTTATTGTTCTATTATATTTTTTATTACTTGGAAGATTGAAAGTAAAATTTCTGATTTCTCATGAAATCCCTAAACATTGTTTCCTATTTTTATATTTTTTATGGCAGGAGGTAATGTGATTTGTGTACATGGGTCTACCAGGTTATCGGTATGTATGAAAAATTCCCCGAATCAATTAAAATTCGTGAATTATAGATCAATTCAAAATTGTATACGGCATTCTTCTATTGGCATAACAGACTATACTAAAGTATTTGTTGTTATTCCAACTGAACTACATGTCATGTGTTTTAAGCCTACTTGGGGTGGGGTAGGAGAGGAGTTTTATAAATATATTCTCTTGTCCAGATATTTAATATATTATTAGCTTTGACACATTTGTTGATATATTATATTTTTGGTAAATATTTTTTGATAGTCGTTTATGAGGACATCTTGAAAAATACTTTGCTCTTCCTTCACTTTAATATCTTCGTCATGGCGCATTATGGGGAGGGCTACATACAGCTGGCCATGGATGAACACTGAACTAGGAATATTGACACCAGCTCGGTCTAAGATCTGGCCCTGGAAATTATGAATGGTCATGGAAAATGCCTCTCAGGTGGCGAACTGTCGCAGACCAAATATAAAAATCAGGTGTGGATCTGTAGGTGCGAGATATATCCGAGGTATAGAAGTTGGACTAATTTAGGAGGATCCCGTGACTATGTTTGATGTCATTAAATCTTTGCTCAGTTTTTAGATGCCATGCAAGCTCCGTAATACAGCCCTCTTTTTGTTTTAAGATTTCATATCAACTTTATTACTGTACCGGTTTTAAAATTCAGTTTATGTGGTGGCAGACCTGTGGGAGTAGAGCTTTTGAGGAAATATATAACTCTACCTTTCCTTCAGTCATCACAATCTTTAATATAATCCTGGATTTACGATGATTTCCTAAAGTTTTTTAACGATATCCCTAACAATAAATTAGTTTGGCACTCATTATTATTATCCTTATTGAGGAAATGTCAATCTATCAGCTTCATAAACCATGAAATATATTTCTTGTCTTGTGAGCACATGCTTATAGTTAACCTCTGAGTGACAAATTCTGACCATAAAAGTCTATATGTTATATATGTTGGCACTATAGCAGCTCTATGTGCATGGGGTAGCACTGATAAGCTTTGATGGAAATCTCCTCAAACACATTCACTTTACTACCAAATTAGAAGCAATTATTTTATAATACCTTTCAAAAGTTTATCAACCATATTTAAAGCATGACTTGGCGTAGTGGTCACTTCATCTTAATTTATAAATTTTACTTATCTGATTTAAATTTTGCCTCGGTTGTCTTTACAGATACTCTCTTTCTCTGTCAAACAAACGGTGGCGTGTATAAGTGGGGAAATACAGTAAGTATTAGAAGGGTAGAAAATTCGGCCAGAGAAGATAGTATCAACAATGAATTTAGTTTATTGGTTTTGAAAAATGCAATCAGTTAAACAGATATATGATGTAGTACATTAATTTAATCTTCTATTAAAGCACGGAGGAGTGATCAGTCCCCCAGGGATAACTGTTAGAATTCAAACAATAATATATAGTGAAAATATAAAGTGGGGCAACAGGAGTTACTCCTTAAACTTGAGAACAAACCAACGCTACAATGCTTGGTTCCTAGAAGTTACGGCTCATGACTCCTTAAAGAAGAGTTCTAGTTCTGTACACCACTAAAGCAATCTCTATAGAGAGAGGTTAATTATATAACTCAAGTCAAGAGAAGCTGTCTTAGTTATCAATTAAAAGATAAACACTAGATTACATCCCCAAGAAGTGGGAAAGAGTAATCAATCAGCACTCATTACTAATACACCACTATTTAAGGGGTTACGGAGCTAGCCCATAACTAAAATGTATACATGCTTCTTAACTCTAACTACTCCTCATAGGAGCTGTTTGTATCATAGTCCAGAATTGGCCGTTTATTGCCCCAAGCTACAGGAGACATACCATCAAGCTCAGGTCAGCTACTTATTATTTACTAACATGAAACTGTTATGTAACTGAATTCAATTAAACTTACACAAAACTAGTCAAAGTCTAACGGCGTTGGGTGGGCGCCGGACATAAAAATAATCAGCACAACGTGGGCCTCCACGCAGTGTTTTCGACGAACCCACAGTTTGAGCACCACACAAAGTTACTATAGAATATAATCTACTCAACAACAAGCAAATAAAAGCCAAAGACCCGATCAGGTCGACCATAGAGCCATGAAAGAGAAACTGCGCCCGAAAGTTTTTGCATACTCATGCGCCATTACGGCCTCGTTAATTTACTGACTGGGCTAAAACTGGGTAAATGGGGTTTTCATAAAGCTACCTCCAAGAGGTTTTTGAAATTAGATATTTATCCCTTAATTAAATAGTAGTTTACAAAAGGGGAAAAAGAGAAATAATCAACCGTTCACTTTATAACTGTTAATCCGTAGCTTAAAGAGCTATTGTGCTAGTTTATAAAATATGCAGTATAGCAACGAAACTCTTGAGTCACTTCTGACATCTATGATCAAATGTGAAAACTATTTCGCTATTTATCTGATCAATATTACGTTTTGTGTTAAGTTACTGGCTATGTTTGAATGCAGCAGCTATATTGAAGGTAATAGTTATGACATATTGGAGCCATAATCCCTTCACTAAAACGGAATAAAATACAATATATATACTAGCGGACCCGACAGACGTTTTCCTGCCCGAACGTTGGCTTTTCGTTTGGGTGGCATAGTTGATTTCGATAATAAAACAAATACTATGTGATCATCACAATTACAAATTCACAATGACTTGCGCATGTACGTTAAATACCACAGAATTTGACATCAACGCCACCTATGGTACACAAACAAATCCCCCCCAAAACTCCCTAAAAAATAAAGAAATCATAGAACGCGATTGCAGTGCCACCTATCGGGTCCAACTGTGAATCTAAACCATCCACGGACCCACTCAAACACACACAACAAATTTCATCAAAATCGGTCCAGCCAGCCCCCCCAAAATCCTCAAAAAATCATAGAACCCGATTGCAGTGCCACCTACCGGGTCCAATTGTGAATCTAAACCATCCACGGACCCACTCAAACACACACAAAAAATTTCATCAAAATCGGTCCAGCCGCTTAGAAGGAGTTCAGTGACATACACACGTACAGAAGAATTATATTATATATATATAACGCTTGAACATAAAAACCAATATAATACAACAATAATTATGACGCGATACTAAATTGTTAATGTAATTTCCGAGAGCTACTCACAAAAATTCACAAAACCAGTCAAGATATTGCTTGAGGTAAAAATTATGTTGTGTAGTGAATTATTAAGTATCTTTTTATCGAGTTAAAAATAAAAAATAAAAGTATTTAATTGATATTAAAGTCAGTAAGATGTATACTTAGACAAAATCCTACCCAATCTTTCTAGAAAATAAACTGACAAAGATTTAGACCTTAAATATAGTCAGCTATAAGGATTATTAATACCTTTTTGAAATTATTTCCCCAAAAATTTAATATTGATTAATATATATAATTTTATAAGTGTTAAAGTGAATTTAAATAGTCGACGATAAGCATTTTTAGGAAGTTCAAAGACCTGAATTTTATTTAGCAATTTCCTCTTATCATTTCAAGTTATTTTAAATGTGGTTTAATGGTTGTATTTACTATCTAGATATTTATTAATTTTTTTTATTGATTTTCACGTAATTCCATTTTATATAAAACCAGATGTATTTTATTATTTTCAAATGTTATTTAAAAATTGTCACAGCTAGAAATATATTTATTATGTAACTAGATGCGCCTAAACTACAAACTAAGACTAATTTTAATTAATATGTTTCCATTTATACATTATTTATTAATCCTTCAATCTTTCTGATCAAATGATGTAAGGACTACTGTTGAAGAAACACCTCAGGCAGTAAAAGGGGAGCAATCGTAAAAATGACATGAAATAGATACAAGCTACCAGTTAGCCCCACAAATGTTGAAAGTTGAATACATTGAATTATTAAATGAGGGAGTGAATAGGATCTCCAATGTAAAGATATATAACTAGACTTATACAATGTTTCTCACCTAGGAGAGTGTCTTGCTGTTGATACAGCCCTTGGAGGAAGTTGACCTTGGATGTCAACATCTTGACCTCTTCCTCAGCTTCCTCCAACCTTCTGCTCAAAATGTCGACCTCATTCTGGGCCAGGACCTTAATTTATACCATAAACATAAATATTTGAATTACCTTTTTTGCTTTGAGATCAAATAGAGCACTCTCACAAGTGTTTGCATGTTTATACACACACACACACATATATATATATATAAAGCAAAACCCACTAACTCACTCACGCACTCACTCACTCACTCACTAAGCCCTCACTGTATTCACCCACTTGAAATTCGGCGTGAAGGTTCCTTTTAGGCCCTACGAAAGAGATAAGATAGGGTTTTGTGAAATTTGACTACCTAAGGGAATTAAAAATGGGTTGAATATTTAAAAAAATCACCTGATATATCTTTTGAACTGATTGAAAATAGAGCTTGAAACGAAATTAAAAATAAAAGTTTCAACTTATTTTCATTTCCTAGGAAGTTGGGAATGTGAAGACGGCTATACGACCCTTTGACTAACTCAGCGCCGTACTTTTTTCAATTCCTGGGCCTGATAATTTGATAATTTGATTGCCAGGAAGGTAGTGTAATAGCCTTATATAACCAGTAAAAGCTTAACTTAGGAAATTCCAAAATAGCTATATTCAGAAAACCAATTTTTAGATGAGTATAATTATTAAATTTTGGCAGGCTGATAGAGACAGTTCCAGACAAACCAATAAATCTTAAGATTTGAAATCTATACGAGTGAATTGTAGAACAGTAGTTAGGAGGCTACCACATTTCAAAAACATAAATAAACAACTACTTTCCAATGTGTTAAAAAACTGAAATATGGCCGGCATGTAAAAAGTCAGCTCCACATAAATATTAATGGCTGAAAATGTTAAAAAATACTAGGACTTTGTGAAATAGGAGGGGGTAAGATAGAGGTTTAATAAAATATAAACTTTTAACTGCGGTTGAAAATTTAAAATTTACTGGAATGTAGAGGGATTTCTCCAATGACAAAATACATTGACTTTTTTTATATATAATTCCTAAACTAAAATAATAAATTAGTTTTCAGTGAGGTAGAAGAGGGAAATATATTAGGTGAATAAAATAACTTCAACTTTTAAGATACGAATCTTAAATTTCATAATAAATAATGGGTAAATAGGAAAGGTGGGGCTTCATTAACATTTATGAAACTAATATAAATTACACTTTTTGTGTGACATAAAAGAGAAAATAGTGAATATCAAAATTCAAGTCTGGGAAATAAAAGAGCTAGAATTTGAAACAACTATTATAGAAAATTTAATTTCTGTAAGGTCTTTTTCCCTTTAAAACTCAATACACTTTTTATTTTTATTGTATTTTATTTTTCTCCTTTTATAGTTTTCTTTTTTTGCTTATTATCCTTTTCCTCCTTTTATCACTAATTACTTACTTGCTTTCAAAATTTAGATTTAATTTGTACAGTTTTTTTATCTTTTTACCCCAAAATATTTCTCCAATGCAAACCGGGTGGAGGTATAAAAAGTTAATATTATAGATTTTTTTTAATATAGATAAAAAAGAGTAGCATAAGAGGGGAAAAGTGTAACAAGTACTAAAAGATTAAAATGGATCTAAAGGCTTACAAGAAAAAGTCACAAGATTAGCTTATGATTGGAATCTCCCTCTCTTACTAAACTTGAAAAAAAGATAAGATAAACAGAGCTTTACCATATTTTATAATACGATTATCTACATTTTAAACACGAGTTTGGCTACATTTTAACAAGAGTGATCATTTTGCTTGGCCCAACCTCCCTTTATCACATAGGATGGATAGTCACTCACTGGTCATTTAATTCCTACCCTTCTTTACCTTGTTTGAATATTCAACAATGGGAACATGCCAACTTCAAACTGTGAAGAAGGCACCCAAAGATTCTTTGTTTCTCCTTCCTGTCAGCCAGTCCATCGATTATTTGTAGTCAGCTTAGGCCCGCTTTCCCCAACAAGTTAAAATTTGGCAATATGTTTAGCCCTTGGCTTAAGCCACAGATGCTTTCCTCTAAAATATTCATGACATTGAAACCAGGCTTAGGTTAAACCATTTGAGATGGTTTAACATCATATACGGATTAACCTACACAGGTAAACTAAAAGCATTGCTTAGAGCATGGTGTTTATACGTTTTTAAACAAGATAATAAAGTATTTTGATATTTCCAATGGAGTTAAAGATAATAACGTTGAAATAATAATACATGCTAAATGGGAATCGATAAAACTACTGGATCATATTGACAATTTTTTTAAAGTGGGATGAAATGTAATTTTGTAAATGTTTCTAATGCATACAAGAACAGTACACATAATTTTAGACATCATCAGATACAGCATTAAATTTAAGATTACTCAGAATATAGCTATTTCTTCTGACCTTAAGCTTTTAACGGAATAAAACTTTTATGCTTTGAGAAAAATTTCTGATCAGACCAGAGAAGTGTACATTATTCGACAACTAGTGAGATTGTGAGATACCTTTTTAGGTTAATCGTATTTTCCCTTAAGGCATTTCCAGTCTCTATAGTATACATACAGCCACATTCCTGGCTTAAATATGTATCTATTGACACCCAGCCTGAGTTATTATCCTTTTTGTAACCGGACCTGTCTTTTTACATTTTTCTCCTAAAGAGATTCAACAATCAATCAATTTCTGATCTAACAAAAATTGTACATCTCTTTAAAAACTGTTTATCATCGCTGATCCTTGTCATGGTAAAATAAAAATAACACACTAGAATTACATATCTATAAACAACCATCCACCATAACATACAAGTTGATATTGAGTACATCTTGTTTAAAACACGGACTGCTGTCAACGCGCTGAACAAAGGGACACGAACAAGGCAGCCAATTTCATGTTTCAAAGTTTAAACTAAACCGTGTACAATTTTTTTTTCTGAAATGGAATTGAAGATTAACCCTTGAATCAAAGTTAAACACTAACAATATATTCTTGATATATTTGTAGAAATCATCACTTAGTGACCCTCATAGTAAAAAGAAACATATGAATTGTTTGTTTCTAGCTATTCACACTCCGCAACCAATATATTACTCCAGCCCTCTAACAAAATTTCTACCTGAGCTTTGTTATTTTTCAAAAGGATTGAGTTTCAGTTCTTCCAAGAACCTATTAGCTCTATACCCACCAAGATTGTATCCTAATGTTCACATCTTCAACATGTTGACACATCTCAAATTGCGATTTCTGTATCATTATTAATTTGCTGTAATATTATGAAGATGCACCTCTTGTTATTTTTTATTTATTTAAAAAGCAATTTAAAATAATTAAGGTTTTGGATTAAATATTGTTTATTTAACGTCAGGTGGCTGAATAATATGAAGGAAAGTTGATTAGTAAATTATGTAAGATATTATATAGTAAAACATTTAAAGTAAGATTACTTTTAGGAAGTGAATACTAAGTTAATTTTAGTTAATGAATGGTACAACTTACTAATTTCTTGGTTAGTTTTAGAAAGTGTATAATTTAATATATAAATGTTTAACTAATTTTAGTTGGTAAGTGATATCCTAGTTAACAATAGGTTGGTTAATAATATAGAGGTTTGATGGTAAGAGGATTTTTTTTATAAATTTACTTCCAGCAGTAGAAATTTAAAGGACCATGCTGGTAGTTTTGGATCATGTAGTGGATGGTCTAAAGAGCAATTGTGTTATCCTTAATCAGATATTGTTTATTACATAGAGCAATGTGTCATCTTTCATCGGACAGTGTTTGTTACAAAGAGACATTTTATTGCCTAATGTACTTTTTGGAGTGGTCTGAAATCCCAGTCTATTAGGCTTTGTGTCTGCATTGATAGACCCTATTGAAACTAGGTTTTCTGCTGAGATTTCACTTAGAGACTACATTTAAAAATATTTCACACATCAGAATGGCAAATAAGAAAATAATCTAACTTGTTTATAGCTCTATGGCTTACAACTCTACTACCTGTCTGTTGATGTTGGCAATAAATTCTTCGTGTTCAGCTGCAACATCTGGACTCTTCTCAACGCCAAGGTCTATCAGAACCTCACGAAGACTCTCATCTCTTGCACCCGATGGCATGCGGGTGAATCGTGACAGCCTCTGCTGCGCTGCCTCAAGGTCAATTGCTAGATCATCCAGCCGACCAAGGGTATGGCTAAGGGCCGGAGCTGGGGCGGTCTGCTCCTCACGGACAATTTCTTTCTCTAGATGAATATATGTGTCCAGGATGTGTGGGCTCAACATTACATCCTAAAAAAACAGGCTAGCTACATACAATGGCATTCAAAACAATGTTTAAACCCTTAAATACAATCAGGCTGATGTAAAAGCTTGTATACGTATGTCCTGGAATACAATTAAGATTTAGGTTTGATTATTTAAATACATCCTGTAATATAATAAAACTACGGATGAAGGTGGATGTCAAGTTAGTACAAATTTTAGTTAACATTAGTACACGTGGAATACCTGTAAGCAGCCAGCACCGGGATATATTGAGAAGGAAAAACGTCGTATTGCATTGAACTAATAATTGCATAGCTCCAAGCGACGCCTTAGTCCAAGACCAAACTAGTCCCATATATTACATTTTGACGATTCGACTGACAACATATTTCACCAGTGGTGTAGCTATTCTAGGGATGTGAGGGAGTAAGAAGGGGGTAGGGTTTCTGTTTTTACTCTAGGGTATAAAGTAAATGCTTCATAATCGTGAACATTTTTGATCTCGAGATTATGACGAATCTTTACCGTTTATGTGCTTCCAACACCCATGTATGTCTGTATGTCTGTCCCTGGGTATGTATCTGAAACGGTTTGGATTGATTTGTTACAAATTTGATATTCTATATCATAGGGCTATGATTTGAGACTATTTTCTTCTTCTTGACCTTGGCCCTCAAATTAATCATCCATATTAATTCATCAATCTTGCTATTGGTTTTATGTAGCTCTCCACTTTTGCCTAACCTGGGCCCTATCTTTTTACATCTTAGCACCCTTTTCTGCTGGTATTGTCGGTTATCTTATTCATACAATCCAGTCTTAGTCTACCTCTTGAATTTCTCACTTCAATATCTATATTTCTCAAACTATCAAATCTCAGTAAATAGCTTACTATGTTAATTCTTCATTGCAATATACCCTTACAAAATTTAATTTCTTCATTTGCTTTTTTCAGCAATTCTTTAATTGATACCATTTCAATACATAATGTTTCAAATATTCTTCCGTAACAACATTTTTCAAATTCTTCTAACATTTTTCCTTTCTTCAGTGCCAATGTCCATATTTCACATACGTAAAGGGTGACAATCCACACATATGAGTTAAATAACTTTATGTTAGTTGAGTTTAGTAATGACTTCGTGTTATGAAAGGTTTTCCTAACCTATTCACTTAACCGCACAAACAGCAATGTCATAATTAAAACGAAGTGTGTAGATAATATCTCCAACTATTCTAATTCCAAACATGGTTTATTCTTTAACCTCTGTTAGTGTTTCCTCCACACAGGCGTAATGATATTTGTATATATATTGCATCCTTGTCTAACAACTTTTATTATGTTGGCTTCTTCTTAACTTCATTAGCTCTAATTATTCCTTTCTGATTTTGGTGTAAACTGTAAATTTATTCCTCGGCCATTGTTCTTGAGCCCAAGTTTTCTCCAAATTTCATATATTTTATTATGTTCCATGTGATCAAAAGGTATTCATAAATTCAATATACGTATACTCGCACTTCCTTTTTTGTTTTTCTAATAACACCCTTAAAGACTGGATGGCTTCACTTATTCCTATGTTATTTCTGAATCCATATGGACTCTCTTCAAGTATAACTTCAATCTCCTATCTTTTTAAATTATTCTTGATAGTACTTTTTTGTAGTTGTAGTTAGACCCTATGTCTTATATTCTCTACATTCTACTACTAAATTTTCCTTTCTAAATCCTAAGAGATATGCTCTTTTTTGTTGTTGTAAATTTCACTAAACGTTGTATAAAGTTTTTCCTTTTCTTCTTATCCAGCGTGTTTTATGTAGCTCTTAAGGAATCCGATATACTCCATGTGTTTTGCTAGCTTTTAACTGATTTAGTTCTGCTTGAAATTCCAATATAATTACTTGCTCAAATTTTCCTCTATGTCAACATTTTCATAGTTTTCCCATGCACCTTCCCTTATTTTACTCTTGTGAAGATTTTATTGGTACTCTTTACATGCTTTTGCTTTGTCCTCCTTTTCTAAAAATAAATTTTCATTTGAGTACCTTAGAGAATTAGATTTTAAGTTTTCTTCCGTGAAAGTGATTCTTAAAATCCCTTTCTTAGGTATAATACATATTTCAAAACATATTTCTTTGGCTGTTTTAACTTTGCTATTGATTTGTTTTTCACATACATACTTTAACATAACAACTGTATAATGTAACAATAAATCCCCGTTCCCGAACATTTCATGGACCTACCCCATTTCATCGTTGGATCCCGTCAGTTTATATCACGTCAACTTGGGAAACATCACCCGTCTGGATGGGATAAACACAAACACATTTTAACTGTGTGTTTGCAGTATCATAATCTCCCCCACCAGAGCGTAGTTTCCACTGGTTCTGGACAGTGCGCAAGCGTGTGAGCCAGGGGAAGCAGGTGATAATTTCTCCTGAATGTCCCGCCACCACTTAGTGAACACAGCAGTGCGCATGCGTCTGTGTATATGTTGCTTTGTGAGTGGATATTGATGATGGCATCCATATTGGCATCATGTGTTGTCTTCCCTACCAATTTTCCCCGCTGAGATTGACTATTTAAAAGCCAGTGATCATTAGTGTAATTTACATGTTTACCACACAGTGTAATATACTAATGCTTTTGTAAATATTTTACAGGTAATTTCACTTGTTTCATTTCATAAGGTATTAAGTTCATTCGCGAGGTTAAGAGTCACGACAGTGACTCGGTACTCAAACAGAAAATCAGCCCTTTCTAGGATGACCTAGATTGACGTTTCTGTCAATTTGGATATTCTTAGTCGCGCAACAGCCTCACGGCGTGTAATTTACTCTTTGAAGTCCATCAAGTTGTAGGAACCTACTCGTGTTCAATATAACTTTAAATTCTTTTTTAGTCTATTTATTTATTTTAGGTTTTTTTTTATCGAAATTACATTTTGATCTACCTCGTCAAAATTATGTGGGGCAGTGTTCAAATTACGTTTTGGATCAATTTTATTTATATATTATTTTACTAAATTAAATTTTGGGAAGTTTCTTTATGCTAAATTTATTTTTGAGCTCAGTCAGATGTCGGACTTCTTATCTATATTTATATTTCACGCGAAGTTATCTGGCGTTTCATGCCTTCATTATTTTTCTAAACTATATTTAAAATGATAGCGCATAGAGTAAGTTTTGGAAAGTGTAAGGACCCAAGTAAAAGGATATTTATAGACGATTTCCCGAGAGCATCAATTCGTAGGAAAGACAATGAATTTCATATCATAATAAAAACTGGCTGACATTTAATAAACTGTAATTAGCTCTTAAAAGTGATGAATGTTGATATAATAGACTGCGGCATAGATTATTTACGAAAAACAATCAAACGCTTGGGCTTTGAATGTAATAAATGCCAATCAAAAAGAAAACTTTTGATCGAGTGTCCTGAAAATCAGCATGGAGAGCCAGGTACTTATGTGAAATTCTTTAACATAGGAGTAGTGAAAGGAGCATTATATATGTTGATGAAACCTATGTTATTGCGTGTTATAATGTTAACACCAGATTGCAGTCCTAATTATAACCAGGTGTTACGAAGCCTATTGGGAAAATAAATCGACTAATCACTGTGCATGCTGGAGGGGAAAGGGTTTTTGTTCCTAGTTTCCTTCTAATTTTCAAATTAAAATAAACGAGACTACCACAATAACATGAAATTTACTACTAATCATCACAGAATACTTTTCCCTTGTTAATCTGTTAGTTAAATAATTTCTAGAATATTAATGATTGTAAAAATCTTACTAGTGACCTCTTAGAAGTTCTGTTGTACTTATATAAAATACAATTGTGTTAATTGACTTCATAATTCATGATGGAATGAGTTCTTTCTTTAAATAAATCATCTTGCACCTTATTTATTCTTGATATATTTTTTATTCAATTGATAAAAAGAAGTTGTACATATTAAATTAAGTAAATTCAACATCTAAGTGCGTTCCTTATATTATTTATTTCACACAATTCTCCTAAATACAATTATAAGGAACATTACCAAAATCCTTTTTTGAAATAAAAATATTAATTAGTAATTAAAATTATTGCCCCTCCACACCATTGAATATATTTTTTCTTTGTCAATAATATATATTATTTACTTACTCGTTATGACACAAACATTTAATGACTACAAAGACCAGACTATAAGATTTTAAAATATTTACAAAATATGAGTTAAAATACATGTTCACCGAGAAAATGATCAAAATTTAAATTTAAGGGTCCTGATTAGTATTTCACATTATTTGCTGTTTTTTTGGATACATTTCAATATTTAGGTCTTTTCAACAAGACCCTCTAAAAATTCAAAATTGATTTTCATGTAATTCTAATAAAATAAGTAACTGTATATAATATTATTTGGCCTGGTATATTCTATAATGTATTTAGTTCTACAAAATTGCCCGACTATATTAATTAATATTAATATTGACTTTTTATCCGTATTTTTCTTAAAAAGATTATTTGTTAGTAACACGATAAAAATTGAGTACCGTACCTCATTCTTTAATATTATCTGTATAGTTTAAAATGGATTTGTGTTTTTTATTTTCCCATTTTTTGAATGCCAATTCTTGAGATACCAAATAATTAACTAAATTCTCAGTTAATATACTGTATATAATATATATACACGCATATTTTGTATGTAAATATAAGTATATTTACGTATGTAAATATAAGTATATTTACGTATGTAAATATAAGTATATTTACGTATGTAAATATAAGTATATTTACGTATGTAAATATAAGTATATTTACGTATGTAAATATATGTATATTTACGTATGTAAATATATGTATATTTACGTATGTAAATATATGTATAGCTATATATATATATATATAAATATATACATTTACATATATGTATTTATATAAATATATATACATATGTTTAGATATAAACATATATATTCATATTTATATAATATACACATATAATTACGGATGCATTTATGCATGAAACCCGAGAGGTTTGGCCTACGAAAAACATTAAATATGGTAGTTTAAATACTAACTTGAGGTCGCTTCCTAAACATGCCACTAGAGGCACAGCCCATTGCATCTAGTGAGCCCCATCGTCACATCACTGATCTCCAAATGAAGTCTTCTACCTGAATAACAATCAGTTTCAAAGTGAGAACTTTAAAAAAGCTCGTATAATATCATAATACTGTCTGGAGAGAGCCAGACTACCACAACACTTTACTACATATCTTGTTTCCTTTTATACACTTATACACGTTCTGACTGTAAGAACAGATGAGAGTTGGTGTCTCGCTAGTTCCTAAAAATACCGATAGGGAGTCACAGACCATAACCTCCTTTAGTGACGTGTGTTTTGGAACAAAGGACTAAGAAATTTGTATTATACAGTGTGTTTTCCTACTTGATGTTGTGTGTAACAGTATCCTATTTCTCAATCGGGCCCTAGTGCATTGTTATATAAGACACACGTACAATTGGGCCCAATTTGTGTTGTGTTTTGAGTTGGGCTTGAGTGTATATGCGTCTTGAAATAAAATATACAATCATATAAAATATAAGAGTAGTGAATGTGGGACGTCCTCATTTATTTGTTATGCCTTATATTTCTATTTTCTCTACTCGCCTCCTAGATTATATGTGTTATTATTAGGCTCCCAAGTGTATACGACTATGCCCAGGTCAAAATTAATTGGCTGAGGAAATAGAGAGTTAAAATCTACATCAATGGAATGAAAACTATATTTGTCTAACTTAATTAATTATTTTGGGTTTCTCAATATAAATTAATGTTATTTACTTGATTTCATCCACCCTCCTCATCCTACATTTCATCCACCCTCCTCATTCTAAATTTCATCCACCCTCCTCATCCTACATTTCAGCTACCCTCCTCATCCTATATCCTAGCTACCAAATGCTTAATACATGAACGGGTTATAAGTAATATGCGGTGCTAAATAAAATTTTGATACCAATTATTTAAAATATAAAATGCAATGCCCTTGAAACCCTAAGGAGGGCCTAAGACAAGAGGGTGAGCGTGTCCAGAACAATTATATTCTAAAACGGGGTCAAAGGAGGGCTTATGAAAAGTAATACCATTGGAGAAAGTGAGTTGATAGGGGTGAGGGTGCCATTTTCACCCCCTGGAATATATTTCAATCCCTCTTGGTATATTTTTCTACCTTATGATATTCTAGACTATTGTACGATTTAAACAAATTCCAACTAGTTTTTGGAGGCGTACAATTCTCAAAAATTGGATAGGCAACGAACATTCTGCGAATTCCTCTCTTGTAATAAGAAAATATAGAGCAAGACCATTCAAAATAGCTTAGGGCCACCCGTTTTTTTAAACAATTGGTTTGGGGTGACAAGCCACACACGAGAGAAAGCCATTGGAAGGAAGCTCTTTACGCCAATACGTGTGCGAACTAACAAATATATGAATGATTTGATAAATGGTTGAAACAAAATGACCTATTAAAACTAATATTACATGAATAAAGTAACAGGCTTTCAGCTATTTTAGTAATTAGAGTACTGATATAGTTTGAAACCAAATAAGCAACAAATAAGTATTGCTTCTCATAGAATGTCTATGTCCCCAACCTTAAAATAAAGTCATTTGCTTATTTATATCTCGGGAATTGATAGGTACAATCTATGTCCTTATGTAGGAGAATCATATTTACAAAGGATGAAATGATAAAAGTATAAAAAATCCCAAAATTTATTGCAATCAACTAATTAAAATAACAGGTACATTTAAACAAAGCAGTGGGCCTACTCAGCACACGAGTATAGTAACAAGCTGAACGCATGAACAAATGCATCCCATATATATATAAATATATTTATATATATATAAATATATATATAAATATATATATATAAATATATATATAAAT
>CABFWB010000763.1:61491-75266 GCA_902151455.1 Timema bartmani
ATATATATATACATATATATATATAACTAAATATATTTATATAAATATATATAAATATATTTATATATATATAAATATATATTTTTATATTTTTATATATATATTGATATATATATATCTTTATATATATATATATATATATATATCAGGCTGAGTCCAGAATAAATAATTAGATAAGTGAGATAAATAGTATAATATATTGTTATAGATACTTATTTTAAATAAATGGTACGTTGAACTGCACAGAGATCCCCACTCCTTTAACAAAAGATGGAGATATATAATTAGAAATATATGTTAAACTAAATAATAAACATTGTTGTAATATAATGTTGAAACATAATGTAAAATAGTAGAGCATCACATTCCATTAAAGAGCATACATTGATTTATTAGACACAGTTAGAGAAAAATATTGAAACAAGAAATAATACATGTAAAAACACGGCTCATCGCGCTGTGTCAGTAGATGTTCATTTTAATGGTTTTCTCATCAATAGCTAGGAACAACAGCTTTTTCTTTAAATTTAGTTGGTTCTTAGACGGCTTCCCTCTTTCATGGTATCCATTTTGGAGATTATAGTTTATATACTTTTTTATCACTCCATTTGTACTAGCTATATAGTGTATTGTTTCAACTCCCCATTTCACGAACTTCATTTTATAAATATGTTTACTTCTTACTATGGAACTATTGTTTTATAAAATATTATTTCAGCTAAATTTGCAATTAAGTGTTTTTAGGTATCTCAAAATTTCGGATATATGTCTTTTAAACATTTGTGATATCTTGTTATTGAAAGTTTCCTATGGGCTGTTTTCCAAATAAAACTTTAGAATGGGTAATTTTTTGTATTGTTAAATTGTTGACGCGTACAAATTTAATTAATAATAATCGCTATAACCGATTTTGAAAAAATATTAAATTTACACGCTTGAGTAAGATAACCTGAATATTTGGGTTGATCGATAGTGATATAAACACCTCTGGGAAACAATATGATACAAAGATTCAAAGTGATACAAAGTTTCAGTCCAGTTGGAAAAATCGTTACAAATCCATGACGAAGAACCGCGAGACACAGATGGCAATGAAAAAAAATACTTTTTAGCGTACACAGGGTCGTGAAACTGAAAGCAAAAATATTTTCAACCCCCTAATGGTGGTAGACCGTAGAAAGTACAGTAATAATATTATATTATAACAGTTAGTAATTGTTAGAGTTCAATTATTACCGTCAAAATGTTCATGTTTGTTTACATTTGTAGTTCACTGTAACGCCGACAGATGTCTTACGAATTTAGTCTTAAAAGGGTTTTTCAAATAATAAACCGTTAGTCATGTTCCAGCCAAACGCTGTACCGGTCGTGCCATAAATTGTGCGAACAGTAGTTTATACATATTGTGTGTTCCGATCACTACTCTGCCCAATAGGTTATGGGCCCAGGTTACGCGAGTTACGCGATCGGAAACGAAACAATAATTTGATTAAACGAAAAGTTCTAAATCAAAAAGGTGCAGAAGTCGAACGATTCGTTAGCCTAACAACATGGCGCACGCGAACGCGACGCATTCAACACGACTCGAGATGTTGTCACGCGACAACTACGATACATGGAAAATACAAGCCGAAGCCTTGCTAGTAAAAAATGATACATGGGGATATGTGTCGGGAGAAATACCACAACCCGAAGTGGTCGGCGAAAACGTGGTACTTGGTGCCGCGCAAGCCGCACACAAAGCTTGGCTAGTGGCCGATCGGAAGGCAAAAGCTGATGTGATCCTGTCCATAAATCCATCTGAATTAAAACAGATTTGAGGATGCGCTACTTCACGCGATGTATGGGTCAAACTAGGATCAATCTACACATCAAAGGGGCCCGCTCGCAAGGCAACATTGCTCAAACGTCTCACACAACACAAAATGCAAGATGGCGACGATATGACAACATCTCACTGGATTTTTTGACGCTGTGGATAAGTTGCAAGCAATGGAAGTGGACATAAACGGTGACCTGTTGACTATCATGCTGTTATATAGTCTCCCCAGCAGTTACGACAACTTTCGATGTGCAATCGAATCCCGTGATAATTTACCGGACGCTGAATCATTGAAAGTGAAAATCTTGGAAGAACATAACGCGCGTGCTCAGGAAAACGGAAGTGCCGCCATGTTTGTCAAGTCAGGAAAACAGTTCGTAAACAGGCCGAAAGGTGGCACGAGCAGTAGTGCTGGATCAGAACAGAAACGTAAACAAAAACCACAATTAAACTACAAATGCGGTTTTTGCAAAAAGAAAGGACACAGGGAGGCCGATTGTTTCTTTAAAAAGAAGTTGAGCGAACAAACGGCAAATAAAGCTGACGAGGCTCACTGTTGTTTTTTCGTCGACAAAGAAATTACAAAATCAAGCAACATAAACAACCTATGGTGCATTGATAGTGGTTGCACATCTCACTTGTGCAACAATGAACATGCATTCATGAGCGTGAAGAAAATGCATGGAAATCTTAAACTTGCCGATGACAGTGCCACACAAGTAAAAGCAAAAGGTGACGTGCAAATCACCACCGCGAACAGTGTGACAGACTCTATCACATTGAAGGATACCTTATACGTACCTGACCTCCGAACGAACCTCATCTCGGTGGCAAAAATTGTTGATTACAACAACAAGGTGACATTTGAGAAAGATCGCGCGACCATAAAAGACATAAACGGTGACATTAAAGTTGTTGCGAATAGAATTGGTGACTTATTCTACTTATGTGAAAGCGATCAGCAAGCGTGCATGGTCACAGGATCAAAAGTTCCAAAAAATGAATTAGAAGTTTGGCACGCTCGACTTGGTCATTTGAACTTGAAGGACATGGTCAATATGCTCAAGAACCAATGTGTTCTTGGTTTGAAATTCAATGACTCAACTGACTTAAAGAACTGTCACACCTGTCTAGAAGGAAAAATAACATCAACTCCCTTCACCAAGCGAGAGGTAACCTCAAAAGAGCTTTTGGAGTTAATCCATTCCGACGTCTGCGGGCCAATGAGGGAAGCATCTCAAGGTGGAGCACGTTATTTTGTAACCTTCATAGACGATTACAGTCGATGGTGTCAAGTCTACTTCCTACGTCACAAGGGGGAGGTCACTGAGAAGTTCGTCGAGTTCAAGAATCTAGCCGAAAATCAGACAGGGCATAAGATCAAAGCTCTTCAATCTGATAACGGCAGGGAATATTGCAACGATAAAATGGATTCCATCCTCAAACGTGCAGGCATCCAACGACGTCTAACAACTCCGCACACCCCACAACAGAACGGTGTTGCAGAAAGGAAGAATCGCACTCTGGTTGAGGCGGCTCGGTGCATGCTACTAGAGTCTGGAATGCCACTGTCTTTTTGGGCCGAAGCCATAGCAACAGCCAACCACATCCGAAATCGGTGCACAACAAAAGGGTTGTCTGAAGGAACTCCATATGAAAGATGGTTGGGAAGACAGCCGAATATCTCCCATCTACGTATATTCGGGGAGAAAGCCATCATCCTCGACAAGTCTCCCAATAAAGGAAAGTTCGAGCCCAAAGGCAAGAAAGGGATCTTCGTCGGTTACTCTGACTGTTCCAAGGCCTATCGGGTATGGCTACCAAGTGAACGAAAGATCCGTGTCTCTAGGGACGTAAGATTTTACGCCGAGCCTGGGCCCGGACGCACATCTGCAGACTTTCTTCAAGAAGAAGATACATCCTTTCAACATGAAGGAAGGGGGTTCAATGAAGAAGAGTCTTCGCACAAGGACGCCGAGATTAGTCCGAACGCTCTGGAAGATGATGAACCATTTCTTGGATTCGAAGTGAATGAGAACCCCATGCTTGACATTGGAGAGCGACAAGATCAAGGTACCGCAAGCACCGAATCTGACATGCTGACGCAGAGAGGACCTGGCAGGCCAAAGTTAATGCGTACCGGAAGAAGGGGTCGCCCCACTAAAATATACCAGCCTGCAGCCAACCGGGCTGATCAGAACCTTGCTCTCAACAATGATCCGCCATACAGTAATGATACTAGGCATTCAAACACATCATCTCAACAAACTATGGAGCACATCAACGTTCAAAGTAACAGGGAAGATGGATCACTTCGTAATGCCCCAGTTGCAATGAATGCCTCCGAGATTCACATTGACAGTGCCATGAAGGGGCCAGATCGTGAGGAATGGTTCGATGCAATCTATTCAGAACTCAGATGCTTGGTTGCCAACGACACTTGGGAAATCGTTGATAGACCGACCAACGATAGAGTGATCGACTGTAGGGCGGTTCTCCGAAACAAGTACAATCCTGATGGGACGTTACTTCGAAGGAAGGCCAGGGTGGTCGCAAGAGGTTTTGCCCAAAGACCAGGAATCGACTTTGTGGACACTTTTGCTCCGGTTGCCAGGATAGAATCATTTCGGCTGCTCATGGCATTGTCAGCCAAACTCAACTTGCAAGTCTCTCAGCTCGACATTACAACGGCCTATCTGAATGGTGACATCGACACACTAACATTCATGGAACAGCCGGACTTGCTTGTTGAAGCACTTCAAAAGATGATTAGGACTGAAAAGGATGACAGCATTGTTGGGAAAGCCAAAGACATGCTTCAGAAACTGGAATCCGGCGACAAAGTCTGCAAACTTCGAAAGGCCATTTACGGACTACGTCAAGCTGGTCGACAGTGGCACGCTAAACTAAGTGCAACCTTAGAATCCATCGGGTTGCAGCCCACAAACTCAGACCCATGTGTGTATGTCGATAGTCGAAGTAAACACCCAGTCTATGTGCTTATCTATGTTGATGACATCGTGATCGCTTCAAGAGACCCGGAGCGAACCAAACAGATTAAAGGTGAATTGTCAAATAAATTTGATGTAAAGGACCTTGGAGTTATAAATCATTGTTTAGGAATTGAAGTGAACCAATCCAAAGACAAAGTCACGTTGTGTCAGAGTGGCTACATCAGGGATGTTTTACATAAGTTTGGGATGGATGACTGCAAACCAGCGAAGACACCGATATCAACCGGGGTCAAGTTTGATTCTTCCTCCACTAACACAGAAGAAACAAAGCAATATCCATTCAGAGAGTTGATTGGAGCCCTCATGTACATCGCCATCGGTACCCGTCCCGACATCGCTTACGCAGTCAACATGCTGAGTCAATATAACAATTGTCACACCTCAACTCACTGGCAAGCTGTCAAGCGTGTCCTAAGATATCTGCAAGGAATCATCAACAAGAGGTTGGTCTACGCCAGGGATGATGAAGGCATTTCCGGTTCCGCAGACACTGACTGGGGAAACTGTGACACTGACAGAAAGTCCTATACAAGCTACACTTTCACCTTGTCCGGAGCAGCGGTATCATGGTGCTCACGAAATCAGAGAACCGTCACCTTATCTTCAACCGAGGCAGAGTATATGAGTCTCGCCGAAGCTGCGAAGGAAGCAATCTTCCTGATGATCTTCGTGCGAAAACCTGGTTTAAAGGAGTTGTCAAACATCATCATTTTCAATGACAATCAATCAGCTGAAAAGTTGGCACATAACCCCGTCTTCCACTCAAGATCGAAATATATAGACATAAAGTTTCATTTTATTCGTCAAGCTCTCCAAGATTACCCACTAAGGCTTGATTATCTATCCACTGAGGATATGGTAGCTGACATCTTAAAAAAACCTCTTCCTGGAGCCAAACACGAGAAATGTATCAACAAATTGGGTTTACGTGCTTGATTGTTACCTATTGACCATTTGGACTCAAAATTGAGGGGGAGTGTTGGAGTTCAATTATTACCGTCAAAACGTTCATGTTTGTTTACATTTGTAGTTCACTGTAACGCCGACAGATGTCTTGCGAATTTAGTCTTAAAAGGGTTTTTCAAATAATAAACCGTTAGTCATGTTCCAGCCAAACGCTGTACCAGTCGTGCCATAAATTGTGCGAACAGTAGTTTATACATATTGTGTGTTCCTATCACTACTCTGCCCAACAGTAATAATAAGTACTAATCAAATTAGATAATATTTAAATTAAAAAAAGGAAATATTTAATATCGTAGTATTTTATCAAATACATTACATTTATTTTTAGTCAATACTAGTAGAATATTTATAATAATTTTATATAATAATTGGAGAGCTTAGCGTTCATATAATATTTATAAGCTATAAAATACCTCCTGTGCACTGGCAAGCTGCATCAAATTACTCAAAGCTGGCGCGCTGAACATACGATTGCATTCATTTTAATAGTTTCTCTATTCACAGCTCAGAGCTAATTATGCCCATCACAAACCAACCATGGCAATTCATAAACTTAAAAAACATAAATTTGAAACAAAATATTAACTAGTCCACACACTGAGCTCACAAATAAACACAATCCATTGACATTAAAACCTTTGCCTAAGAACGATCATAATATAAATGAAGAGAAACATGTTGGATAGATAGCACTACAATTACCCAAAGAGCATGATAATATGATATGATATAACATGATAGCATTGAATATACTCAACTATAAAAACATTCGAAATATTATGCATTATGATTCCCCAAAGAGAATCAAGGTCCCCAAGTTATGTCTCTGAAATTTGTTTAGTTTTATTACTATTTGGTTCCTAGATAAATTCTAATTTTTCATTCAATTTTTAGCTATGAATTCACCAAAATAAGGTTTCCTGCTTAAGATAGAATTTTTTGTTATATTCTTTTTTTTAGACAATTTTGTAAGACGTTACAAATATAATGTTTTTCTCCATATATATTAAGTTTTATTTATATTATTTTAGGATATTATTAAGCCCCTCCCTATTATTCAGAAACTTTCTTTTAAATTCTAAAGCTTATTTCTCTGTAGGATGGTTCTAACAAATTTATATTTCCTTCCATGCCGCACAGTATAATTTCTAATTGTTTTATATGTGTCGCAAGCTACTTACCTCTTTCCCTATTTTTAAGTCTCCAAATTCCAGTTTGAAATTGTAAGAAATATTTGGTCATCTTATAAGGTATATTTACGCGTTTGCCAAATTTAAACTTAAATCCGCATCGAAAATAGTAATCTATATCCTATATTTAGCTAGTTTTATCCAGTCCAGCTCTTTACACACTATCCCCATCAGGTCCATTCCAATATTAACCTCCCATCTGCGTCGGTATTCCCAATGGTCTCTTCCCATTGGGTTTACCAGTAAATACCATGAACAAGGTTCTAGAATTTCCCATTAGCGCTGCATGTCCTGCCCACCATATTCTACGATACTCGATTAACCTAACAATGTCTTGTGATGAGTACAGAGTACGTGACTCACCATTATGTAACTTTCTCTACTTTCCATTAGTTTCAACCCATTTGAACTAAATATATTCCTACGTAACTGGTTTTCAAACACCCTAAATTAGTTTTCATCATGTAAGTTAAGTTTCACATCTGTAAAATTTTGTTTAGTATATTCTTTGTTTAACATTCCTAGATGGATCAGCGAATATTGCGCCTTCCCATAAAAAGGGGAAACTTCACCCTATCATGAATCATCAAACCAATTATTGTGAAAAGTGCATCCTACACACTGTTGACCATTACCAACAACAGCCACAGTCACACTCAACGCGCAGATCTGTCTTCTCTTATTTACTTCTATAAATTATATGAGGCGACAAGCACAAGGGGATCGTCGTGATAACTGTAAATAACTGAAATGGCTGCAAAGTCACAATCGATTCTTCATGGACGGGAATTTCAGATCGTGTTGTAAGCAGTTCACCTGGCTCTATGCAATCCACGCAGACCTTGGCATACAGACGATGAGACGAACATCGCTCCTACCCTATATAAAAAAAAGATAAACTTATGAGTTATGACTTATTTCTTTGGAAAATGAAGGAATATCTACCGGGGTGGAATTGAGAAGAAATAATATTGACGTCGACGAATCTTGCATTTATTCCTTTGTTTCAAACTTCCAGACATGTGCCATCAAGGGGTGCTATTTCCATTTCAACCAATGTTAGTGGCAGAAGGTCCAACTAGGACTTTGGATTGGTACTGGACTACAAGAGTAACAAAGATGTAAGTCTTCACGTCCACATCTGGCGATGATCCCCCTCGAGGATGTTGAAACAGGGTGGCTCCAATCCACAGGAGGCGAGAGAATTGCACAGTGTTGGACTACTGTGTGCACCAATGGCTGGGAAATCCAAATCTACCTATCAATGTCTAGCACCTTGGAGATGCAAAGCATCGAACAAACAGTGCTGTCGAAGGGTGGAAAAATGAGCTTAAGGACAAAGTTTGACTTAATCCAAAATTGTACATCCTCCTGAAGGCGCTGAAGCATCAAATGTAATACGTCAGATACAATTATGATAGAGCGAGTCTTGGTTTGGAAAGAACAAAAAGAAAGCAGCCGTACATTAAGCTAGAAAAAAACATTGCCACTGTATTGCACACTTACAAAATAAGTACGCCGAAGAACCTCACCAAGTGTTTGAAGAGTATAACGTAAATTAAAAATAATGGACTAAGATATTGTCACTGGAAGCCACTATCAGCAATGTTAAAATGACAAAGGACATAATCTCCTACTTCTAAACACGCCAGAAACGGGAATAACTAGGTAATTAACTTCTATATCTTATTTCATCTGTTCTGAAATACAAAGCCTGTGTTAAGTACGAGGGGAAACTAATGTGAAAATGATATGGTCTTGAGAAAAGTAAGAAAAGTGAACCCACATGTTCTCGTTAAAATTATTTGGGTGGGACAGACATGGTCATTTAGGTGCACTTTTCTCACTTATTAGTGTGATGATTCATAGGAGGGCGCAGTTTTCCCTTTTGTCCGGGAAGGCACCGTTTTTCAAGCCGCAATTTTCCCTACACCTCCTAGACAGCAGGAAGAATGTCAAGAACTTATTAACCAAGTAATAATGTTATTTATAAATAAAATGTATGTATATTTGTAATAATAGTAACTAAAATATTTATTACACCCAATGTCTCATTATGTGATCAAACTATGTTTAAGACTAGATCAGACTCTATTCATAAGGCTATACAGTAGAATTTCCAAAAATTAGTAGAAAAGGATAATTATACAAAATGGAAGCTTCTAGAAGCAAGATTCAGATGAAATTACGTTGACCAATGATGTCAAACTATAGCAAAGGCATATTTTGAAAATTGAAAAATGACACCTGGACACGGGAATCGAACCCGGGTCCCGGGTTCGATTCCCGTGTCCAGGTGTCATTTTTCAATTTTCAGAATATGATATCTAGTGGAGTAATTCTCTACTAATAAGCATAAATAATAGCTCTGGCTATTAATTCTTAATATAGCAAAGTTCCCCAGTTTTACTATTCTGTCATTTTCAAAAAGCTTCCAAGTAAAAATACTTTGTTCCGTGGTATAATTAGAGGCAATTAAGGAACCATGACTATATAAGCCCTAACAAGGTACAGGAAAATAGGGTGGTAATCAGTTAAGAGTTGAAGTCAGTCGACAAAGACAAGGAGGTTGTAATCCATATTGCTACCATTGGAAATTATATAAGGTCCTTATAAACCACGAAACTGCATCTCTGTCTAATTTTGATTTTTACTTTATTTTACATTAATAAATACAAATTAATTAATGTAAGACTTGCTATCTTATCAAAGGTTTAATCATCACCAAATCCAAAAATAGTACTTTATTAGCATCCTTTAGGAAAAATTTCCCGAG
Organism: Timema bartmani; assembly: GCA_902151455.1. NCBI lineage: Eukaryota > Metazoa > Arthropoda > Insecta > Phasmatodea > Timematidae > Timema > Timema bartmani. Next base: position 71,260 of record CABFWB010000763.1, read on the forward strand.
TGTATTATCTTACTTATTTCATATTTAGTATCGTTATTGCTAAATTGTTCCTAAATACTAATCTACCTTGTAAAATAATATATTGTTTGCAGTATTCTATAAATTATCGTTCTCATTCTGTAATTTTTGTGGTATTTTCAGCGTTCACTTTTAAAAGTATTTTCTTAGTAACTTCTAGTAAAATTCCTCGATTCCTTGTAACAGTTTCCTTATTAGTACCAAACAAAGCTGAATCATCTGCGTATCCTAATAGCTGCAATGTAATATTTAGTGTCAATCCTTCCCTACTCTCATTCATTACCCTAACAGCCTACTCTAAGTCTTGATTAAAAAGTATTGGGGTAAGTGCATCTCCTTGTTTCATTCCATTATGTGTTTCAAAAGTGTCTGATAAAATATATCCAACTCGTACCTTGCCACGCTTATCATTTTTACAATACTAATATTCGCTTTGTAAATTTAAAGGGGCCCACCTCCACATTTTATATTGTTTTAGGAAATGTTTACTCCACCCACCACCCCCAACAATTTCTTCAATATTGACTTAGAAATGTCAGATTTCAACATTTATTATTTATCTTTAGGGATTTATAAATTATCTTGACAAATACGAATTTTCTATCACAAAAAATATTTTTCTTCCCCTTCCCTATTTTCTGAGTACACACTTAACATTTAATTTTATCCGACTCTTATGTTTATTTGGTATGGTCCCTTTACTTTACTTCCAAAATTTGTATTTCTGCCATACTGGTTATTAGTTTAGGAAATTGTAAAGCCACATATTTCTAACAAACATTTAGAAATTACATACCAATATTTAAGATTCATTTGATTATATGGAGCTGTCTTTCAAATTGTATTCATTACCAAAAAAAGTGTTTTTTTCTTTTTCATAATATCCCCTCCCCTATTTAACAGGGACCCACTAAAATATCATATTTTCTGATTAATAACATTATTTGGAGTGGTTATTTAAGCTGCCAGACAAATTTCAATTTTATACCACTGATAAGTAGTTGTTTCTGTTAGTTTTGGAAGTTTTGAACCCCACCCAACCCTTTTCACCAACTCAATCATATAGATATAATCTTTAAAGAGATATTTGTTTTTCTATAGTTCCTCTAAATCATGGGCAAATTCTAGCTTTCCAGCTCATCTATCAGTACCCGATCTTTTACTGGCTACACACCCACACACAGACACACTTATTTTATGCGTTATATATATATATATATATATGTGTTAGATCAATTAGTATTTGTTCGCAGTTTATCAACCCATCGTTGTCTCACTTGTCCGGTTTGTAATAGTACGTAATTAATAATATTGAATTTTTTTCAACCATACCTACTAAATATGTTTTTAAATTATATATATATATATACATATATATAATATATAAAGTGGAATGACCAGTGTTATTGCACATATTTATACTGTGTACATACCTTTGAGAACACATAAGAATTATTATAGCTGTGAAACTAGTTTCAAAATAGAAAATGTCATCCTGAGAGTGATACTCTCAATTACAGTTGCAATATCCCATGTATGTATATATAATAATAGCCTTCAGTCTGATGAAAGGTTGGTATCCATTAAGATCTGATGTTGTATTTCAAGGTGAGGCACTGTATGTTGTACAATATTGATGTGTTAATAGAACTTTCAACTACATCATTTTGGAAGAAGGATCAATATTTCCAACATGACCTGGTTTTGACCAAGCACTCAAATATTTCCTTGATGTGACCTAGTAGCGTGTAACCGGTAGCAAATTTTCTGGTTGGAAAATGATTTAGATAAAAAAATTAGCTTTATTTAATTAAATATGTCTTTATATCCGTTTTCTTCTTCATTTTTACTTTCAACTTTATTATGCAATATAGACCTTTCTAAAACAAACCTTAAACAATCTAATCGATAACAGAGTACACCAGAGAGAGTTGAACTTTATGGATTGAAGTCGATTAGAATCTAGGATAATTCAAGGCTATGAAAAACTATTTTATATCATGCGTAAGCAATTCTTATCTTCTAGACACTAATTATAATAAGGGAGAGCAGTTAAAGGGCACGCTAACTCAATTATCCTAGGTACATTCGATATAATTAATCATGATGTGAGACATTATCAGCAGCCTAGAACTATATTATACGCTCCCCAGCTGACATCATATCAACCTCATTTCCCTCATCCATCCAGTCATACACCTTGTCCTTCTCGTTTCTTCCATCAAGGCCTTGACCTTCCAACCTTCTTCCTCCTTGCTCCGTCATTTCTCTAATCAGACTATACGCTTCCTTCTTACACCTAGACCACACCCTTCTCCTCCTTTATTTATTTCCTCTATACTAGTGATTCTCTTATTTTCAGGGCATTCCTTTCGATACACGGGTCATGCCACTCCTGCCACTCCTAACTATCCTTGCTCCATTAAGGCCATGCAATTTATTCATCCAATTCATACCTTTAATTATCTACATACAGTCCATACCCTCCATATAATCTTCCTAGTCCCCCCCAACTCCTTCCAGGATGTATTGCTCCTTATAATCCTCCTCACACCTTACATTTTCCTTCCTCAGTTTACCCTTACTTTGTGGACAAAATGTATTCTTTCATAAAATCACTTTTTAAGATTAATGATTATAGTTTATAAGAAAAAATGTTTACGGTGTATTAAAATAATGTAGTTTATATTAACTAGTATAAAGATTTGCCGTTTCCTTGGCAACATCCCAAAGCATATTCCTAAGGAATTCCACGATTGGATCGTGATTGGTTTCATCTTCGATGGCAAGGGGTTTGAGCTTGATCTCTGTAAGTTTACCCTCTTTCACTGCTATTATGGCGACATTCCAACAATCATCTTACTGAAATTCACCAAAAAGATCGGTGTTATCTTCCTCATAAACAGTCAATTCTGGTTATTCTTCCTCAGCAGTAGCTCGTTAAGGATATATTCATCCTGATTCATCCCGTACAATATGCACTTTTTGGAGCAGCCTTCATGGTTTGGATGGGCTCCCACATGCCTGGATTATGACATCATAGCCAGTGTACTATTGGAATGACTGACTCTGTAAACAATTCTCACCCTCCACGATCTAATATATCATGCAGATCTTGACAATATCAATCTCACTCAAATCGTCCAACGTGTAACATAGCCTCAGGAACATTGAAATAGCTGTGAAACTCCTCACTCAATTTAATAAACCTGTGCGCTTCCCCTACCCGGATTTAAGAGTGAGAGATGAATGGAGATTTGTTCTCTCCAGATGATGTTAGCTGCATAGATCCAGGAAAAATGTGTAGCTTCAAGCCCTAGCCAACCAACGTAATCTTTATTTCCTACGCAAATGATAACCTTGTCCACGATATATACACCAGGATGCGATGTATTCATAAGCTCCTTAGAGTGAAATCTTCCCATTATAAGTTTACCTCTCATTTATTCAACTAGGAGAGTCCAAGAATTAGCCTCGATGACCTTGTGTATTTTTAACAGTTCCACCGACCAGTTTTCTGTATAATGTTTGCAAGCACTTCTTTCTGCTTACAGATACAAGTGATATCGCTGACTTTAAAATTGTTAAATGTTATATTGATCGTTTTAGAAAGTTGACACATGGGATGTTGAAGACTATTGTTGCTAGCCTCTATAGGACTTATTGTGATAGTTGAATGCACTGATTAATTCTATTCGCCTTGTAGAGAATTGTACATATCGACCCATAGATCTCTTCAATTAGATGAGGATCTTGTATACATTGTGACATTTGGGACATATTACTAAATAGTAAATATTATACTCATATATTTACTCCTGAAGAGACTTCACCCGTCCTGCCAGCTTACACCTTCCTGTTCGACTGACGAGAGTGATAGAGGTCAGCGTGGTGTATCATGCCAGATTACACCTTCCTGTTCGACTGACGAGAGTGATAGAGGTCAGCGTGGTGTGTCCTGCCAGCTTACACCTTCCTGTTCGACTGAC
>CABFWB010000763.1:78023-100055 GCA_902151455.1 Timema bartmani
TACAGAAATTAAAAAGATTCATATTTATACACGTAAATGTTATTAGGTCCACACAAACAATTCAACATGTAATATGTTTCACCAATTAGATACATTTTTCAACAATTTGCGTAGTTGCGTTTGGTTGCGGCGCGGGAACGAGTCACATGACCGTTCGCTAAGTGTGTCTGGCCGAACCTGACTGCACGAGCGCGGCGTGGTGCACCGGAGCCGAAGCGGGGTCGTGCTGTAGGCATACGCCGCGTGGTTCTGGTGGCATTGAGTTAAAGAGAGATAGATATAGAGCGGCGATACAAACGGGGAAGTCCCGTCCCGTATTTTCTTCAAAAAAAAAGAAAAGCCGCCTCGGTTGATTGGGTCCTGCAATTTCTAATACGTATTTATATTTCCATAACGAATTGACACATTTTTCTGGTTGTGTGCTGTAATTTTTCAAAGTGTTTCGTGGATTGTATGAATAATTTCATAACATAACATCACCGATGCGTACAAATTTATAGTAGGTAAGTAATCATAATATATTACAACAAATCATCCGTAACGAATCAGTAAGACGTAATTTAACTTGATAAATAGCTGTTTCGGAAGCTATGCAAAGACATTTTTTTTTGTTATATCATACTTAAATAAATTTCTTGTACTTAAGTTAAGTAATTATTCAATGTCTCAAGTCTGAAAAAGGATACTGCTAATTACGTACGAGAAATAAAACTCCCAATGTAGTCTTTTTTATTTCAGTTCTTGGGAAATTGTTAGAATGAGTGATGGAAGAAAGCGACTTAGTGAAGCTGAGTGTAAAAAAAAGGCCAAAATGAAAAAAGAAGAACAAGAACAGGTTTTTCGTAAAACGATAAAAATTGACAATTTAAAAAAAAGTGGAAGTAGAAGTAGTTTTGAAAGACCAGGAACTTCAACAACATGCACTGACACAATACAATGTGGAAAAGATGAAACGGATTATAACTCTGCGGCCCAACAACAACAGTCATCTGTTGAACCATCTACTTTTGAAAAAACTGATATTTATATTTTTGACGAATAGGTGGTAGAGGAATCATCAATAAGTATAAAAATTGAAGATGCGTCTCAGAATCAGACGTTAAGTAATGACCAAGTGCAAACAAGTGAAACAACAGTAAATCTAAACAAAGATCCAGCTTTATGGGAAATCAACGATACCTTAAGGGAGATTATCGCAAGGTATGGCTTCGGTCAAAATAAGTCTTGTGACTTCTCTGAAAGTGAAAAATTATATGCTGATCAGCGTCGTTTCTTGCCAGTGAGTATCTTCCAAAGAAAAATGAAAAATTATGAAGTGAATGACTGAAATTGACTGGTTTATTCTTAAAGTAAAATATCTGTATATTGCGGGCCCTGTTTGGCATTCGGTTCATTGGAGAATAAGACTCAGTTTGAGAACGTAGGATTTAATGACTGGAAAATGCAGAACACCGAGTAGCTCAGCATGAAAACTCTGCGCGTAATAAATCTAGTATCCTTAGTTTGAAAGTTATAAGTAAGATTGATGGCCGACTCAACAACTTACTGCATGTCCAGATTGATGAAGAAATTACTTATTGGAGAAACTTTCTGAAGAAGATTGTTGCCGTAGTGAACCGACTGTGTTCAAGAGGCCTCACTTTCAGAGGAAAAAATTAAAAGTTCGGCGATCCGCATAACGGAAATTAGTGTATGATTTTGGAACTGTTGCTTAATTCGATCCTTTTTTAGCCAGTCATATTGAACGATTTGGGAATCAAGGAACTGGAAGTACCAGTTACTTATCAAAGACAGTTTGCGAGGAGTTTACTCACTTGATGGGTCATAAAGCCTTAAAACAGATTAGTGACGAGATAAGAAGGGCGAAATATTTTTCCTTATTCATCGATTCAACACCAGATATAGCACATGCGGACTAACTTACACTCGTCATTAGATACGTTTTGGAAATAGGCGAACCGTGTGAAAGATTTCTCAAGTTTTTGCCCTCAGTGGGACATAAAACTGAAGAAATGTTTTCTACCATTATTTCGGAACTCAAAACACTGGGCATAAATATTGAAGACTGTCGAGGACAATCATATGATAAAGTCATGAACATGTCTGGTGTGTACAATGGCTTACAGGCTAAAATTCAAAGCCAAGCACCTTTAGCTTTTTTCGTTCATTGCTCTGCCCACTCTTTAAATTTAGTGGCAACTGCGGCTGCTGAATCTTGCACAGAAGCTTGTCGCTTCTTCATGTTGCTTCAAGAAATCTACGTTTTTTTTTTTGTAAGTTTGACACAATGCTGGAAAAAATTAATGACTGAAATTGGGAAAGGGAACACGCTAAAGAGAGTAAATCTGACACGTTGGTCAGCTAGAGAGGATGCATGTAGAAGTTTGAGAGATTCTTGGCACGAAGTCCTTAAAACTTTGGAATTAATCAAGGATGATTGTACCGAAAAGCCTGTACGTGAAACGAAGCGACGGGAATACTTTTGAATTTAGAAAAACTGGAAACGACGGTAATGATTGTTGTGTGGAATGTTTTTATTTTTGAAAGAATAAACAAATTGAATGTTCAAATTCAGACTTCTACCGTAGATTTGATCACTGTTGCCGATCTTTACGAATTTTTTTGCAAGTTTTTCGTAGCTGAACGAGAAAATTTTAAGTATTTCAAAGAAAAGGCGATGGAATTAAGCGTGTCAAAGCAGTATACAAAAGACATAGGGAAAAAGACAACCGAAAAGGAAAAAAAAATTATAATGAAACACCCGATGAAGAAATGAGAATGTCTGCGAGTGATACTTTCAGGGTTAACACATTTCTCATCCTCATTAATAGACTCGTATCCAAATTAGAAAAACAGCAGGAGGCCTACAACAGGTTCAATGAAAAGTTTTCATTTCTGATCAAAATGAGTGAATTGTCAACATCAAACATTACGGAAAAAGCCCTTTTTTTTGAAGAAATGTATCCTAATGATTTAGAGACTGAACTAGTTCAAGAATGCATACATCTTCAATGCCACCTTTATTCAGAAAGAATTTTGGTAAAACCATATTCTGGATCATTGGAAAAGTCTATCTTCGTACCTGCGAAAACAGAATTTGCTAAACGTTTATCCAAATTTGGATATAGCAGTTCGCGACCAGCGACAAGTTGTTCGGGTGAGAGAAGCTTTTCTTGCTTAAAACGGTTGAAAAATTATCTAAGATCTACCTCAAGCCAAGAAAAGCTAAACGACTTAGCTCTTTTGTGCATGGAGTCAGAACTAATGAATAAGATTTCATTCGATGAAATAATTGATGATTTTGCGAATAGAAAATCGCGCAAAAAGGCATTGTAAAACTTTAATAACTTAATTGTATTTCATCGTCATCATCAGCCGGATTCTTACCATATAATTGAATATATTTTTTTTAAACTGTAAGTAGGCGCAATAAAAATTATTTAATTACGTTTACCGAATGTATATTATTGTGTAAGTAGTATTAAGGCATACCTTATTCCGCTTTATTAGTAGTACATAATTGAGCTTTTATTAGCTCAGAAATATACCCAAAAACTATTTATTGTGCAATCTTAACTAAATCGTTGGATTGTAAAAATAATCTAGGAACTTTAAATAAGAAGATAAAGATCTCAGGAAATTCTAGGACACTCTTGACAGATATTCGAGAACTTTTGAGATGAGAATATGAATAAAATTATGCTTCTACTGGTGGAATTTTTATTTATTTAAATGAAAGATATTACTAGCAGAAAAAATTAAAAAATACTGCCCTTAACTCGCTATACTATCACCTCATCTTAAGAAGAAACGAAAGCAAAGTTATATTTTAATTAATCACTTAAAAAGAATTAAGCTATGAGCTAAACTCTTAGTATTACATTAAAAATTGAATGTTAATTTCTTTAAATAGTATTGAATCTGTATTTATATATACTATCAAATCTAAGCAAAAATGGTACAATACTTGGGTAGAAATTAAAAAATATATAATTTTATTTAATAAGGAATTTTTCTTGGCTAAATATTTTTTTCTCAAATGAATAATACACAAAGAGATGGTTCTATTGTTCGCCCAAAGGTGGGCTCCATAGTCCTAGCAGTTCCGGAGATGCGTTCGTGAGGGTTTAGGGGGAGGGGGTGATATGGTCGTCATTTTTTACTTTTGTTAGAAATTGTTGTTGCTTTATTTATGGTTGCACGTCTTCAGATCCCTACATTTATATTAAAGTCCTCATTTGTTAAACTTAGACCCATAAAATAGGTCGATAAATTTGATGTCAGACAAGAGAGTCTTAAAGAAATATATTTGACTTAAATATTATTTATTTTCATTAATAAAGCCAAATTTGAGTTTTAAAATATATTTTGACTACCAACTATTATACTATTTTAATAAGCAACAAAATATTGATTTTCATGATCAACGTTCAAATATTCGTTTCGAAGGCTTTCACGGTCGTTGTTTAAATTTGTAAAGCTACAGAATTAAATGAATATAGATACAATTGTATCGAGCTTGGTTACATATTTGAGGCAATTTCACTCTTACACGAGCGCTGATCCTTATCAAACATTCTAAATTTTGTTAAATTATTTTAAAATATATTATTTTTGAGTCTATGTTTTTCTCTTTATACCCTGTTTAAGGGCCATAATAAATAAATAATTGAATAGTCTACAAGTTATATTTATATCCTATCTGCAGATACTCCTTTATTTTTTAGTATGAGTAAGAGAAATATATTTACAAAAATAAATTATAACTCAATTTAATACAAAACATTTTATAAAATTGGTTAATTTATCATCGCTTTAGTGAGAAATAATTAAAAATTAGTTCAACTTATAATTTTAGTCACTCAATATTTTGTATTACATGCGGTAACTAAACTTATTTTGTAAAGTCAATCCTATTTAAAAATGCTATTTTTCTTTAGCTATACACTGTTTAGGATTTCTTATAGTTCCTTATGTAGCATCTCTCTGTTACATTTTACTGCGCCAATCCTTTAAAACCGAGACCACGTTTATATTCAGTAAATAAAAGCCATCGTGACGAAATAAACAACAATTTATAGTGATGTCCTGTGTGTACCAAATTTAATTAAACCTGACTGCTCTTGTTTCACCAAGCATTTATAGGGTAACTATACAATTAATTTTTTTTTTCTAATTATATCTTCGAAAAAATATAGCAATTATTTTTAACCCCGATGATGCTTCTAAGGGGTGGAAAAAATGAATACAGACAATTTATTAAAATATGTAATTACGTTTTAATATGCAACTCCAAGAGAAGTTAGAAGTTTGTGGATTATACTGAATATTGTGTTGTTTGTAGTGTATGTATGAGTGAGAGGGCTCGGCCAAGGGTGGTGTGATGTGGTGGAGGGTGGTGGGGAGGAAGTGGGAGGGGGGAGAGCTGTTCAGCCGCGCTCAGTTGATCACGCCCCAGGCAGAAGGCAAGGGGGCCTGCATAAAATAAAACTTCCCATGAGAAACGATACATGGTCAACTGTTCGAGGTGTTTCTCGGGTGGCGCTAAGAACCATGCCAATAAGCTTCAAACAAAAATTACTCATTTTCATCCAAAAATAAATAATAACACAATATCCCGTGCGAAGAACGGGCATTCAACTAGTTTCAAATAAATTTATCCAGATAGGGCCTTTTATTTTTGTAGTCTAACTGCTTTTTAACGAATTTATCCATTCGTATAATTTCAAGTCAGTGATTGTTTTGTAATAAAATGTCAAAAATGATTAAATGTTTACACTTGTGGACTTAATTAGCATCGATAATATTGACAATAGAAAAATAAGAATAATTTATTATTTTAAGGTTAATTTAATAAAATTGTATTTTATTTTACCCCTGATGGAAGCTAAAAATGTATTATAAACGAAGTCTTTTTTATAGCTAAAACTAGAATTACTACTAATAACAATGATTATGTCCCATACCTGCCTATAGAGTCGCTAGCGCTAGGTGAGATGGCTGCTAGCCTTACATCCCTGCTGACACGCACGCTACTGGCGGACGGATATTGACCAGTAGCTTACAATACAATATGTTTACATATACAACAATCCATTACTTTTTTTTTATCAACTTATGAACGTTTATTAGTATACAGCGCATACTTTCTGCGCATTGACGTTTCCAATAAAGTGTGTCACAGGCTTTATTTCAGATCTAATCGACCCCAAGCGTGACTTGCGACTTGTGTTTGAACTAGACCTTCCAAGTGGCTGTCACAGGATATTATTAGTTGCTTTCCATGTTCTCCTTTGCTATTTACCTAAGATCCATCGCCTCTGATAGCAACAGCTCATACAAACTCGTAGACGTTATTAATTACCTCTCTAAATATTAAATATGAGGGTCTATATGTATAGCATATTAGGGATATTAAAAATAAGTTTGACAAATGTAGTCGTTTTGTTTGAAAACCCGATACTCAAAAATGAATAAGAATGTTTTTGAGGAGTTTTATAATAATGCCCCAAAATTATTTAGGAAAGAAAGTGGATATAAAAACAGTGATGCATATCACAACATGCAAACCATCTCAAGATTCGATCCAAGGACTGTTGAGTCAGTTTCGAACATTTTGTTGCACATATATCATTATAATATGTTGTTGTATTGTAATATTAAACTAAATGGTCAGTGCACTGCAAAGATTTTATCTCTCCTTAATCTTAATATAGAGACATTTACTAAAAAATCATTAAATTTGAAAAATAAAATAATATAAATTAATGCTAGAACACTCCACTGAAAGTATATATTTAAGATTATATAATGTTTTAAAAACATTGAAAAAAGAGGAACATTTCTGTCCAACAAAGAACATGCAGTTAATTTAATGTTTCTAACTATTGAGTTGATAAAAATGTATCCCAAACTCAAATAGTTTTTATTTTTATAAAGGATACTACAGCTTTACAATGATAGATTATTTTGTTCCTCAAAAAGTTACCGATATATGTTCATTTCATGAGTAAAAAAGGTTTATTATTTAAAAAATACTCCCCATATATACATTTTAAGGAAAATCGTTATAGCCATTTTCAAAATAATTCGAATTTTCAAAAATCACTCCTCAATAAAAGAAATCCTTTATCGAATTTTTACCCAAAACAAAGAGTATTCAGTGTGATCGGTCATATCAAACACTCCTGAGATACGGTTTTGGAACCAAATGTTTGTGCCATATGTAAGATATTTTAAATTTTTGAAAAATCAGTCTTCAGTAAACTACCCTTAATTGAAGGCTTAGGGTTGGAATAAAAAATAAAATTTTGTGTTATAACATAATAAAATCTAAATATAAAGTTTGAACAAAATCCATGAATGGGTCTAGGATCCGTTCCCCGGGACAGACATTGAGATAAAACATAATGCTAAAATCAACTTTATTTGGTTCATGTTCACATAAAACGTAAAAATTTGTCAACATACCATGATCTCTTTTTTACGATATGAGAAAGAAAGTAAAATATATATAATTCCATAGATAGGGAAATGAAGCTATACATATTAGTAGTAAAAAATAATGAACACATATTGATAGCTTAAATGGTTAGCTCACACACATTTTGACGGAAGATTTAAATCCCGGGTGAGGCACATAAGTTCGACGTTTTGAGAGAGTGGTTGTCTCAGTAATAAAAGGTTCTTATATCTCTGGTACGTAAAGTGAGCTTTAATATACAATAAGTATGGCTACTTTCACTAACAGGGGACTTAGTAAACTAAGATTAACTGGAAATATTGGGAGTTTACATCAAAAAGAACAATATGAACAATATGAATTAAGATATAACACGATTTTACTTGTTCAAAGAAAGAAAGAGTTTATAAGGTTCCACCTTTGTTCTTTATGTATGAGAACCAAATACTACCCCTCATGGGAAACTACACATTTTCCACAATTGGCTGAAGGAAGAAACTCTCATCATCAAAAATAAGTTTAGATTTCAAATTAACATAAGGGACTTTATGAGACTAGAAATATTACTAAATATAAACATCACTTTCTCAAAGTAAGCTGCAATAAATTAACATTAGCAAGACATGACAAATATAGTAACGATGAAAAATTATTCCAGAAACATTGATACTATAAAGTCACTTTTTCTAAGTGAGCTGCCAATTATTAAGTTTAGTATAGTGTAACATAACATATAATATTTATATAATAATATAATAAAATGAATTTTGAGAGAGAACAGAAGTTAATCATATCAATTTAATAAGTTAATAAGTTTAAAAAATAGCAGCCGCTATCGTGGCTCCATGTGTGACGCTTCTAAGGTGAAGTCTGTAACATATTGTAGTCAGCGTTGTAAGTTGTCTCTTTTCGAGATGGACCTCTCGTTGTATACCATTAGTGGCCGGAACTGAAGGTGGGGGAGGGAATGGCGTGCACACTTCTACACTACACTCGTTGTTCTCGCCCGGGGCATATCCGCTGCACCAACACACCTCTTGGTGCGCCGAACTGGACTTACTCTATGATTGCCCAAAACCTTATCTGAACGTACCCACATGCTCTGAGATGCCATCCTGTGAAAATATCAGTGTCTTGGGCTTTGCAACAAGTCCGTGACAATGTTCTGTGAGAACGGGCAAGATGTATTTTAGAAGGGGTGGAACGTAAGAAGACGGGGCAATATGCACTGGACTGGGACTATTTTTTAACGTTCTGGGGTTTAATTGTAGCGTGCTAGGAAACTATAGTAGCCTGCTCGGATACTATTGAAGCCTCCTGTTGCGTGAGTATATTATTGATTACTCAATGACCAGATATCAAATCAGTTTGATCCAAGATCAAGAAAGGTTTGGGTTGTAATAAAGTTAATTAAAAATCAAAATATATGATCAGCTGACCATATATTTGAAAAATTTGATTGTTAAATTACCTAAATGATACATAATTTTGGCTATGGTGTATACACTTAATGTAGCCTACATCGTAGCCTAGGCAGCCTGATATTTATACTTCAATTAAATAACATTTTGGGCACCTTCGTTAAGAATAATATTTTAAACAATTTTTAAGTGATATTAATAAAATTATTTATTAAAATGTAATCAGTTTAAATCCCTTTATCAAGTTTGTCCTCATTAATTAGGCCAAAAAAATAGAAAAGGACGAGTAAGTAACAAGTTTTAAGACACATAAATGAATTAAATACTAAGAGATATTGATACAACTTGGGCATTTTTAAAATAATAATGGATGAAAGGTAATTACTCAAAGTTGGCTTATAGCTCTGAATACTTCGTAGTAACCAACTTACAAACACATATTGTTTCAACTTTGCAAACAAAACATAATTAATGATACGTGAAGTTTGGATTAGAATGATTTCTTAACAAACATGACAAATAAGTACGAAACACATGACCATTGTTTGAATATGAGTATAACCACTGGCCAAAAAAAGTACGGCAGCCTTTAGTGTGCACCTCAAAGCACGTTGATAGCGTAACCAAGCAATAAAAAAAACGTGTCCCAGTGTGAACTCACAGATAGAGCTGGACTCTTATACTTTATAAAAGACAACATGGAAGGACAGCTTTAAGGGCCCCGCAAATTCTGATCTACTATCTTACATATTGTGAGCGAACTTTGGAACTTTGTGGTGTCACTTTCTACTGTGTATAATATTGCTCGTAGCTGACTTTGGAAGTCAAGAGAAACAGTATAGGGTACTATCCATATCCATAAACAAGAGAAAAATCCTAAATATTCTATTGAGGACTCCACGAGTCCTACTTAGTAACGGGCAAGGAACTATTGACTGTCTTTCTCAGCTAGAACGTGTACACACAAAGCATAGCTGTCTAGATGTAGGCCAGCCACTAGGAATTGCAATCCAGCTGGATCCAGCATAAATTTAGGAACTGCGGAATCCCACAACTGCCTGCGGATCCGCAAGCATCAAATCGCGCCAATTCATTCAAATTTGCCGCCTTAAATTCACTTCGCAGCGCGTTGCGCGATGTGAGTTGACGCGACGTTACCGTTCAGTCGTTTGTTTTGCATTTTGCACGCACGCACACACATACATAACCCGCTCCGTGCCAGCCGCCGCCACGCCGCGCTAGCCAGTTATCATTTGACTCGGCACTTGTCAACAAACGTTTGATTTTGTTTTGAAGTTGATCCGCAACACTAAGTAAGTATAGTGCTTGTTTACTTGTCCTCGAATTACTGTTTTTACTCTTATTTCGAGTGAATTTTATTGTGTTATAGTATTTTTTTAAATAACGATTCTTTAATAAGTAGCTAGATAGATAAATCACGTTAACTGATTAGAGTATGATTTATTTTTATTTTCAACTGTCAACTATTTTTACTAGCTTCTAGGTATTCACAGGTTACGAAATTATTGTTTTACAGGTACTATTAAAGGATTTATCTTTCAAAACCGTTGCAGGAGGATATTAGTGAGACAAATGAAAAAAGCTTATGGCATTATTTCAAAAAGTCTGAGGGTGGAGGGAATGCAAAATGTATTATATGTTCTATTTTATTGAAAATTAGCCAACGTTCTACCACTGGCTTGAAAACCCATTTGAAAACTAAACATTGTATAATAATAGGTAAATCACGTCAACAAAACACAGTTATTACCTAAAGCATCCACATCATCACAAAATATCGTTGAGGTAGAAATCCCTAACAAGAAAAGTAGACAAACTATTGATGGCTATTTAGTAAAGGAAAATTCTATGGAAAAAATTGTTTCTAAAATGATTTGTAAGGATGGTTTTAGTATAAACTCATTTTGTACTTCAATAGATTTAAGATATTTATTTACGAAGAGTGGATTTAAACTTCCGAACCCTCCCAATACAATTAGATCTAAAGTCGTAAATTTTTCAAATACTGTTAAAGCTGACATGATTACGGAATTTTCATATCTTAAGATACAATCGCAAAAATTTTCGCTGAGTTTTGACGAGTGGACATCTCAGACAAATCGCCGTTATTTGAACGTAAATGCTCATCATAAAGACACCCATTTTAATCTTGGTCTGATTCGAATACATGGCTCATGTGCTGCTGAACATTGCATTGGATTGGTCAAAAAACGTTTGGCGAGTTTTGATCTTGACTTACAAACCGATATTATTGGCATGACAACTGACGGTGCAAGTGTCATTGTAAAAGTTGGCAAACTTTTATCTTGCTATCAGCAACTGTGTTTCGCACACGGCATACAGTTGGCTGTGGTCGATATTATATACAAAAGAAAAGTTGAAAGAGATGTAGAACTTAAAGAAAAGACATCGACTGATTTGTATATAGATGATGACGATGGCGAAGATATGGAAGAAATAAATGATGAACAAGGTTTGGCCGTAAACATTGATAGGCAATCCGCTGAAGTGATTCCCGACTACAGTGATGTTATTCAAAAAGTTCCAAAAGTGGTAAAGATTTTCCGAGGATCACCAACTAAAGATGACATGTATTTGCAAAAATATGTAAAAGAAGAGACAGGAAAAGAATTAATCTTAATTCTAGATTGCCGCACACGCTGTAACAGCTTGCTAGATATGTTGGAGAGGTTTCACAGTATCAAAGTATGCATTGAGAAGGCTCTCATTGACATAGCATCTGACATAAAATTTACGGATGAAGAATGGTACAAAATCAAAAACGTCATTGGCGGCTTGTAGCCCTTTAAATTGGGCGTCAAAACACTATGCAGAAAAGAGTCTACCCTAATAACTACAGACACAACATTTCGATCTATTTTCGAGAAACTGGAGAAGCAAGACACAGCTTTAAGCAATGAACTATCCGTGGTGCTACGTGCACGAGTGAAAGAAAGACGTAGTGAAGTTACTGCTATGTTGATTTATTTGCAGCATCTAAAAATGTATGGCCAAGAGTTGAAAATGCCCTATTCTACATTTGTAATGCCAAAAAAAGTTACGGCAAGTAATGAAAAACATTTTATGCTGAGTTATTAAAGATGACGCTGAAAATGTACATCTTGTAGATGATGTAGATGCAGATAATAGTCAACAGTCTCTGTAAAATAATTTAACTTTACAAGAGAAATTAGAATTGCAGCAAAAGCAAGACAATGAAGATTACACTAAACAGACAGCAACTAGAACAGAGAAAGACTATGAAAATATATTAAACAAAGAAATGGCAGCATTTGAAACTGATGGAGTGAAAGGGAAGTATTTGACTTTGATCCACGACTATTTATAAACTATCAAGCCAACAAGTGTGGAGGCAGAAAGAGACTTTTCGGCCACTGGCTATATGTGTAGTTCTATAAGAAGTAGATTGGGAGATAACACTATTGATGCTATTTGTTTTTTAAGATCATATTTCCAAAAAGAGAAGTGACTTATTATTTGATAATTATAAATTTGTTACATTTTTATTTATTCTTTAATTTAGTAAGAAAAATTAAGACAATTAGTAAACTTAACCTAAATTCATATGATACTCTAAATCTCTGAATAAATAAAACCGATCATAATTATCTCAGATAAAGATTAGAAGTAATTTTTTTTAGTTAACTAGAGTACGACTACAAAATTACCAAATATTTATATTTGCTATTGTTTTTGAACTTTTTATTAATAAATAAGTAGTCAAACAGTAAAATAATTAGTCAATTAGGTGCAGTAAGATATTGTGGATTTTTTTAATTTTTGATAAAATTTGATTATACCATACCAAAGAATATTTATTTAAATTAAAAAAAAACTATAACCTTTGCGGGATCCCGCTGGATTGAAGTCAATCCAACAAAAATCCCACTGGATTGAGAACAGTGCTGGATTGCAATCCCTACCAGCCACATTCATTGTCTGTCCTTGATATTTATGAATGGACATTGTAAATGCCACCCTGAGAGGATATTGCATCAATTTGGAATTGAATGGTAAAACAAACGATATATTCGGAACTCTCGGTACAAAAACGTTTTCTCCCTTTGCGCATCAAGATAAATTGTTTGTCTCTAAAATGTTACGTCTTATTTATTTCGCAATAATAGTATTGTGCCAATATACTTTATTTATTACATTGTAATTTGTAAATTGTATTTTGAACCTTGCATTCCATGTGTAGATATTTTTTAGTAAGTTGGATATCCATGTCAAGAATAATATAAAGCTCCAGAGAATATAAGTCCATTGTTGTGTCCTAATTTGGTTAAAGCTTTTGTTGAAATACAGTGATCTTGGGAGAGGGAGTTTTTCGTCATTCCACTGAGCAGTTTTTCTTCGGATAAACGTATTAAATATTTAATTAATAAATAGTACGAAGCTCCGCAAGGAATTACTCCATGTTTCAAAATTGGAGATATTTACTTGAAACTCGTAATATATGTTAAACGAAATAATATACAGTCACTAGCAAAGCCAAGCTATTTTAGACATTTTATTAGGGGTTGCACATCATATGGTTATCACATTGCTATTAAATTTCTCAACTATAAATTTAGACCAATAAAAAAGGTCAGTATTGGTTATTGAGTCTAAAATGATAAAGATAGTTAATTGCCTTTCAAATATTCAAATATTTTCCATAAGAGATTAAAGTAAAAAGACAACAATACTTTAAGGAATTAGAGAATTAATGCGTTAAAACTTAAGTAGTTTATTTGCACAATTAAATGTCACAAAATTGTATTAATATACTTGCCAATATCTCAAAAAGTATTGTTTGTATAAAAATATATTTAAAATCAAAGCTTATTATTTTTAATAGTACTACAGTTTTGAAATGATAAGTTATTTAGTATATTAAACGGTTACAGAGATAAGGAAATTTCCGCTTCTATAAAGTACCCTAAAAGTAATTTTGAGGGGAAAATGAAATTAGCAATTTTATTTATAATCCTAATCAACGCCTAGATACGAACTATAATCAAAATCGTTAAAACCAATTTAAAATTTTTTTTTTCTCTTTTTGCCCTTTATTAAACTATTCTTAATTTAAGGGTTAAACAGACGGACAGACTTATGGACATGCAAAAACCACTTTTTCGGATTCGGGAGTCATGAAACGTCGAAATTCATCAAAATCACATATTCAAATTTTTTGACGATATACCTGAGAGATAGCGAGAAAGTAAAAATCTACCTACATAAGAGAAATAAACGGGATTGGTAATTGCAAGCAATAAAACTCAATCATTCATTTATTTATATTTTAGCTTAACTATCCATTCAGATCAATCAATAATATTATTAAGATAGTTTTAAGGATTTTTTTTATTTATTTGTACCATAACACTTGCAAATTCCAGCAACATTCATCATCTGCAAGATTTTTAGGTATAACTTTTTTGATGTTTGAAATAATCTGGGTATGGTTTTTGAAGCGTTCCTTAAATGCACTATTATATTGTCTAAAACTGGTATAAATATTGCCTTCCTGTGCTATTCCTTTCGACCTGACACTGGAACATTTTCTCTGTGAAGTTGACGCACTGTAACCCTGGGTATTGTGCTACCAACATCTGACGCCAGTATTAATTCCGTTTCATTTAGTGTCTTAAATCCACCTTCAGAATTACTGCATTGAAGTTCTAAGACTTCCAAAACTGTATTATGAGAGCAGGCTCCAGAAAGATCACGCTACACTTTTTGAAATGACTTTGATAGCTGCAGTGTGGAAGAGAATTTATTTTCAATTACATTGAGCATATTATAAACTGTCCTGCAGTAATGCACTCTATTAACTAATGTTCCAAATTTGAATTTTCTTGATTTCCTGAAGACTGAAGTTTTTCCAGTGCATTAACTACTGACATATAGACTTTTTGAATTTCATATTTCCCTCGTGTTTACTAGCCCGTCTGTTTTGCAAAGAGAAAGGAGAGATGTTTTTATGAAATAGGTGAACCTTGGACAATTCAGTCTTGAAACACAGAACTTAGTTGTGATGACAATGAACAAAAAATTCCACTGATAGTAATATTCCAATGCAATATCTGACTGGCACAATATTCCGGAGAACAGGCTGTACAAGAATATATCTATATAGGATGGATATGATTAGTGTTGCCATTATTTTGGGGGAGGTTTCAACACTTTGAACCTCCCCCCTTACGGTACACCCATGGTTCTATGATCATGACATTATTTTAACAACTGTTGATATCACCATGTGAAGAAAATTAAATTCTCTACATATTATACTGAAGCAATGTTTATTCTGACCAAAAAAGGTTTTGCTATAAAAACTGCAAAAACAAGGGCGTTCTTGCTTTCTCTACAGCCCCACATTAAAAAACTCATCGATGTGGACCACGAAGTGTTTTGTTTATTTTTAGTACCCTGTCTTACTACCCGTTTGGTCTATACGTTTATATACTTATTACGCTAGTGTGTTAACAATGAGGAAGGAGGAAATATAGCCACATTAACATAAAGGGATTCAAACCCCTATCGTCCAGTAATCAGCAGTCTAATCTTTTGCGAGGATAATGCCTTAGACCAGGGTGATCCAACGTTGTCCATCCCATCACTTTTCACCGTGGTCTGAAGATATATTTAAAAATACCATTCACTTAATAAAGGCCTACAAACAACACTTAATAATCGATAATTATTTTCATTGCTTATAATAAATATGTATTTTTGTTTGGTAGAAGATTTCAAAATTTAACGTCAAAAGTAGGTCTATTAATCTCCCGAAAATGTGTAATTATTTATTAAAAAGCACAAACTTTCACAAAACGACATAGCACTATAAACTTTTTTTTTACATATTTTCACTTATCAAATAAATTCGTTCATAAATTCAATCATGAGAATACTTTATTTGAGTCATTGTTTATTTCACATCTGTCAACGAGGGGTTTCCCTTTAATTTTACTCCAGGATACTGTGAGGGCCACATTTTAGGTGAGAGTGGTCCGCATTTGGCCCGTGGGCTACCAGTTGGATCACACTGCTCTAGACCATTCGGACACTAAATTCGCTCAGCTTATGATTAATGTATTATTGTTATTGAACCAACTTTAAATGGTTCCTAAATATTAGACATTACGAAAATATTGAAAAAATAAATTGGCCTGTACCGCCGCCAGCCGGGGCTCGCCAGGACAGTCCTGGGATTTCCTCGCTGGGTCCAGAGTTCGTGGGGTCAGCCTACAGATCCGCCAACTACCATCTACACGGACGCTACCCCATGGACTGTGGCGGCCGTGAACCCGGAGGTCCCAGCAGCGATGGTGCAAAACTTAGACCAGCCCATTGAGATCAACTCGGCGGAGATAACAGCAGTACTACTGGGCACCTTCTGGGAGATCAAGGAGAGAGACGCAAAGAACATCAGGATCGGAACGAACAGCGCAACAGCCTGTTACGCGGCGCTCACCGGGAAAGGCATCACCTTCAATAACACAGCCCTGAGAAGACTTCACCTGTACGTCATGAACATCGCCCAGCCACGCAACATCCATACCTTTTGGGTACCAACCGAGATTAACCCGGCAGATGAACCATCAAGGCGCACCTTACGAGACATCATAGAAGAAGAAGCAGCCACGGCGGGAATCTTCCAGACAACCAGAACGCCATATGATAGGCTCTCATTATTGTACTTATAAAATAACCATGTTAAATATGTATATTCATCAAATTAATAAAGGCAATTGAGCCGCTTCTTCTTTCTCTCCCGATGGCTGGCCCTCCCGGGACCTTCCCTGCTGCCCCGCATCGCGAGAGTATAAAACCGGCAGGGAACAGGCCTCGGGACTCAGTCGTCGGTGGGGGAGAGGAGAAGCAACAACTAATTATCTGCCTGTCTAGAGCCTGTCTGTCATAAACTATGGGAGGACTAAAAATGAAAACCAATAATTAAGTATACATATAGATAATGTAGGTTGTTTATTTTTTATTTTTATGTAAGTCTCTAGGTGCTATAACTCAACAATCAAGATAAATGGAAAGCTTAAATCATACAAATATGATTAAATGTTACCTGTCAGTTGGTTATCCACGCCCAAACCATCGTATACTTTTAGCATAGATGGAAAATTAAGATCACACCAAATACCCCAATAAATCTTAAGTATTTGAAATTTATAATTGGAGTTTATGGAAATGAGGATTTCAAAATTTCCAAAATTTATGTATAAAACTACAGCTCACTTTAGTATAAGATTTAAATTTGTCAAATAGATATTAGAGCTACCCCAAAGAGATTTTATTTGATGATAGTTGTCTATCTTCCAGACGCAGAGGTTTGAAATTTCAAAAACTACTTGCCTCTATGCAAGAACATGTGCACCTCAAAGCTGTTATTTTAAAATTTATATTCTCTATTTTGTAATATCATTATAATCGTTAAAATAAAAACATTCCTAATAGGAAACGCCGGGTACTTCAGCTGTTTATATGTATAATAATTGTATGAAATTTAAAATTAGTTATTCATTTTAAAAATGAGTATATATTCTTATGGATAAGTGAAAGGCAAACATTAATGGCATTTTTGGAATCACCACATCAATAAATTATTATATACTTCACTAGGCCTTAACGTTTATATTAACATACCTGATATAGCAACTTATAACATCAAACACAATCCTAAGGTAATTTAATTAGCCAGTTGTTTCTTCTTTACAAGAAATTATCCACGTTTAAGTTCAAAACCAAAAGCAAATATCTAGGAACACCTAAACCAGTACTAGTAAAAAACAACTTCTTAATATGAACCCTAGTTTAAAGTTTAATGCTAAGAATCATACCTTGATAGCTTGTATCATGATAGAACTTATATTCAGAAAAAAATCTTGATAAATATGATAAATCTATGATATATGGGGACATTGAAAAGTAGGGTCACTTCGCTAGCTGGGGGTGGAAGAGGGTGTGGTGTTTGGTGGTTTAGTTCACCCCAAGTTGGTGTCCTGGGAGATCACCCAGCTATTCCGATAGCCCCACTCAAAAAAATCACACCAAATTAAATTGTCTGCAATTGTATAAGTATAAAGGTCTATAACAAAACCACGATGACTTGCAAGCAATGTGTTTTGAATAAAAACATAATTATTATTACTTGTAGTAATGTTAATAAATGGAATCTTGTATATGTTGTAGGGGCTTAAACTCTTAATTAAAGATTAGATAAAAACACTGAATTTTAAAACAAGAAATCCTAACTCAAGTAATAGCTGTAGCTATGATTTATAGTGAGAGCACAAAATAAAAAATATATCTGTTAATTATGAAAAAGAGGGGAAAAAGTTAATCATAGGAAGACGGGATCAATCCTACCTTACACACTGCCTGTGATCTGTAGCTGTTTTATTATAAACACCCTAAAAGATGTCCATATCACAGAGTTGACACAGATATTACTTACACAAAAGTATATTATAATATAGCATCATGATATATAGTTTAATTACACCCAATAAGAGAGGTTGCACAATGAATCAACATAGAACTATGCAGCTGGTGATGGCGGAGAGTGGCAAAAACCATTTGATTGACGGAGGAGAGGCAAAGAACAGCTCATTTCATGTCAATCCACTCTATTTTTTTAGGACACAAGTCGAAAATATATCAGTCAAATTTTGTATAATTTATGGGGAATGTAAATTTTATACATAGTCAATTGGAGATACCTATCATTTCTTTAGAAAAAAAATCTAAGACTAATGCTAGACTAATAATATCATTTATATTATTTTGTATCCATTTTACGGTACAAAAATAAGAACAAAATTTAATTACTCATAACTAATCTAAAATTTTTTATTCATATTTAAAAGTGTTTCATAAAATCCATTATTTATGGCCATATAAATTGCCTGATTAAAGTGTAGTTGATTTATTTAATAGCATTGGACACATATTTTTTGTAGATAAAATGAAGCAGATTAGAGGAAATATTATATTCATTGACATTTTGATAGTGATCCGTATTTAAACACCAAACCAGGTGACCAGATCAGGTTATCATATTATTATCATTAATACTAAAAGATTAAGCATCATGCGTTTGGTAGACAAGAAGAACATACACTCAGTTCTAGTATGCTTTTGTTGGATGTTAATGTGTTGGATATCCACTTTATTTTTGTTTTTCGATTTTTTATCCCAACATAATTAAAATAAAATCTGTAACCAAATAATAAGCTAAGACTTGAAATAAGCAAAGAGAGTCATAATACATTAAGATGACGGTCTAATTTTCAATCTTCCTGCCCTGTAAAATAGCAACGGCCCAATCTGAACAACTACGGTATATGAAACTATTCCTTCATCTTATGACTATGGAATAATTAATAAAATAACATTATATTTAAAGTAAATTTGTTATTAATTTAATAAAACATGTCAATTTGATTATTTGTACATCCAAGTAATCAAAAAGATTGGACCAAAAGTATTTTTTAAATTGCAATTTATTCAATTTATTTTTCATATTATTCCGTTTTAGTTAAAAATATATCTTGAATGGACAATAAACTATACGTCTATATTTTAATAAAACACAATACTCACAATAGCCTAAAAGAACTTAAGTAAATATGGGACCATTACTTTGTGAATATACATTTTTAGTGTTAAAGTGATTACAAAGTGTGATATTTTTAATTTTATATTCATATAAGATGTATTTTCCAAGCAAATATATCCCAATGTAGAAATATAAGAAAATATGGAGCAATGCTATACTTTGAAACACATCTAATCTAGAAGAAACTGTACTCATTCCATCTTATACTTTGTAATTCTCTAGCTCACATAACTGGAAATAATATAGAATTAATACAGTGTTTGTCGGTTTTATTAATTCTTAATGGACAGCAAGATATTTCATACTGCTTAGACGTTGTAGTTTGATATAATGGTGGAGTGATTTGTCAGGTAGTCAAAACATGTGATTGTTGCAGCTGACCATAAATATAGTAGGATCAAGGCCAAAAGAATGCAGAGGCATTCACTTTTATTACAGTTCTTGTATGAGTAAATGATATTGCTGTTTGATCTAGGTAGTTGTGTGTGAACCATCATCAAGTATTAAGTTCACGTTGACGCAATGAGTCCACCAGTTGTACCACGGCCCCAACTCATCACGAGCTATCAGGTAAATCGAAATCCAAAAGCCAAGGACAATGACTCCCATGAAGGAGACCACGACACTGTTCATCCAAACCTGCAGAACACAATTGAACGATTCCTTAGCGACACTTGTTTTGTATGTTTCAAACCTTTAATTATGATATATTCTCATTAATAACACGTAATGCATACGAGTCCATCTGTATCAGTAGTTACAGTCTAACAATCTATATTATAATACTACAGTAAACAACATCTATTAGGCATATAGTTACAAATTTCACCAGTCGGTAAAGCTAGATAAAACTAAATCGTAGATTATTAGTTTGCTTTAACATTTCCTATCATTATTTAATACTCAACCAAGTAAAATATATTTTGTGAAGGCTAAAATCCTAGTTTACTAGTTTTTTAACTGAATTTTTTTGCATTATTTGAAGCTTAGGTCAGCCTGGTGTATCCTAGGCTGAGCTTTAGGCTGAGGGAATTAGAGATGATTATTAAATCGTCTACCCATGCAAATGTTGTTTACAGAGGCGGCTCTAGCAAATGAGTGAAAGGGCACGTGACCTCCCTCCCCCCCAAAAAAATTTGAGGGTAAAATAACTAGAGAATTTAATCCAAGTTTGTGTTTAGTAACTTAATTTTATGTTTTAGTTCGATAAAATAATTTATTTCCCTATTTAATATCAACACATTATTACTACCGAGCAATTATCTTTATTTCAGATGGAGACAATAATTTTTACTCAGATCTGGGGTGGAGATCTCCTGCGCTCAAAGCGCAGCTTGTTTTTTGCCAAGCACGCACGAAATGTTGGAGGTCAGTGAACAAAGGCTATTATGGACATAATTAGTCTTCACCCACGCATCTCTAACAGTCAACTATTGCGTATTACCATATAAAGCATGTTCATCGCTTCTCCATTTTTAACCAGCAATTATATTAGCTAATTATAAATAGCATAATTACTAATAATGTAAGCTTATTATTTAAGTAAAATAAGAATATTTTAGAACGTTTGAAAATGCATTATAGCAATGTGATAGTTTTTTTGTCTGATCAATTTCTCAGCGTAGTCACCTAAATAACTCTAGAAATCCACAAAAATTAAAATTATATAATCTCAATAGCAAGTATCTTTTTAAAGCAACAGTAATTACTACTACTACTACTACTACTGCTACTACTACTACTAATAATAATAATAATTAATAATAATAATAACTATAAAACCTATACAAAACATTGTTCAAACGTACCTCATATTTTATAAATGCATTAATTGCATTTTCCTCTTATTCTTTTGAGCAAATTTCTCCAAAACTTCATCAGGATGAACTTCTATGCTTCGATGAATATTTAACATGGCCAAACCATTTAATCGTTCCTCATCCATATTTGACCTTAAGTATGTCTTTAACCTTCTTAGGGTAGAAAATGATCTCTCACTAGTGCAAGTAGTCACGGGAAGAACAGACAAAATGTGGAGAAGAACTTTGATGTTTGGGTAAAAACCATCTGAAGCATGCATTAAGCTGTCAACCGCACTAGATGGACACTCTGCCTTAGATTTATGTTTCCAGCGTTGTTGCCACAAGTCAATCTCTCCACGAAGTTCTGACGGAGTCCCAGGAAGGTCATTAGCATATGTTTGAGCTGCTTGTAATAAAATTTCATTGTCTTGGTTAGCAAATGCTGGTATTAAACCGTATAATGTGATAATATTATCATGTCCAGTTGATGAAAATCTAGTTGACAGTTCAGAAATAAGATAGTCCACAAATGGCAGGTAGACATTTAGTCTATAATATTCCTCAGGACTATATGCAGCAACATTTGGCCCATGAGTTTGTGTTCGAAAGGTCCTTGGTATAGTGATGTCAATTTCATGTTTTACAGCCAAATTCACCGATTCATTATAGACTTCTGTATATTTA
>CABFWB010000763.1:103081-136443 GCA_902151455.1 Timema bartmani
GGGGGGGGGGGAACATGCAGTCTCGGGCACTCCTCTCTCGACGTGTCGGCAATTCTAGGTTGTGTGGAGGTTCAAACCCAGGACATTGCCCGCCCCGGGGCCATAATTAAACAGTCAGTGTTTGTAGCTCACCCCTCGTAGTCCATAGACTGAGAGCATTGGAGCCTGATTATTAATGAGTGAAGAAACCATCGAAGATAACATTTACGGTTAATTTCCCAGGCCCCAGGGCATTCATTACTCGCTGATAGCTATAGTAAACATGTTCAATCAAGAAATTACTGGTCAGCTTCCTAAGTATTACGCAGCGCGACACCGATCTTTTTGTTATGTGAGAGCTAAGTGTCATTATCGATGTGATTCTTATCTACGGTAAAGTAATCCTATAGTAGGATTTTGACATGAAAGCACAATTACGTAAAGACAGCAATTTATGTGTGAATATTCTAAACTGTTCCTCCTACCAATTCTAAACTGTTCTTCCTACCAAACAACATAATATATTCATACGGCAAGTCCGTTTTCTGATAGATACGCAGCAGAAAGTTTGTATTTTAAACTGTTCTTCCTACGGCAATGTTGATTGCAATAAATATATAAGTATGTATGTGTTCTTTATACCTTACAAATTAAATATATTCATACGTCAAGTCAGTGAGATACTGACCACCGGTAAAGGAATCATGTGATCTGAAGATGATCAATGTTGATGTCTGGAGGGTAATGCGTCTTGGGTTATACGCTAATATGATAGGGGTGAGGAAGTGCACACGCAATTGCGTGGAAAAAGATACCCTCAATTTACATGGCTGTGGTTCAAACCACGCTTTGCTCATTCTCAGCAGGTGAGCTAAACACGAGAGTGACACCTTACACCATTCAGCCACTAAACCTCACACTGATTTAAGGACCACAAACCCTCCCTGCAAAAATTGGTTTTATATGTATCTGCCATACCAACATGGACCACCAATAAGATAGAAAAGTTCCAGCGTTTACGTGAGGTGATGGAGAGGAAAATCATTTAGTGACAGTACACCTCAGTGGGGATTCGAACTCCCGACCTCCACCTCCATAACTAGATGCGTTACATACGCCCTTACTGGCTAAACGTTTATAAATTAATTAAGATAATTTTCCACCAGCAGTTTAACCAGCAAGGATTCGATTCCAACCTCCTCCGTCAGAATTAGATTATGTAGTGATAAGAGGGATTAGAACCTCAATATTTGTTTCGATTCTTGCACTGTGACAGTATGCAACGATGATCAAGAAACATTTGATCAAATAACGGTACATTACATCCAATATACTAACTAAATTAAATTAAAATATATTATTAGCCAATAGCATGTGAGAAAATAATTAGGCTACATCCGGATGAGATTTTATATAAAAACCCGAACAATTTGAAAATTTTCGAATTCTACTTCTGACCTTCAATCAGTAAGAATATAAATAAAATGAACTTAAATCTTACGACAAAAGAAGGTCTTCTGACGGAGTAAACGAAGGTATGTAAGCATTGTGGACACCATTATTTATGTTTTCAAGTGTTACACATTTTATAACTACTAATCCCTAACATTTAGATTATAAATTTAACTATGACTTTAATTAATTTTTGTTAGTGTTACTAAACTTTATAGACACTTTTAAATAATGATGACTCATATTTATTTAATAATTTAGATTATTAAATAAAAATACCAATGGTGACTTTGTTTAATAATTTAGATTCTATACCTTACTAACGTTGGACGTTTTATTGTATATTTTTGTACATTGTATGTTTTATTAGGATTTACTGAATGCTGTCCCATAGGTGTAGAAAAGTCATCCATATTGGAGAGCTTCACAGAGGACGGAGTTTTTGGACTAAATAGTTGCACCATATGGCAAGTTTGGTAACTAAACTGTTTGTTCAGGCAGACCCTCCTCGAATAGGGACCAGCCAAATATTTTAATTTAGGGGATGTACAAGTAACCCTTGGATTAAACAATTTATAAATGGTGGATGGGTATATTTAAGAGTGTGATAAGATGAAACTCCCCCAAAGTTCTTTGGTAAAACTACTGACATGTAAACAATGTACCATAATTATGATTTAGAGCATTGTGAGCTCAGAGAAGTAGCACATACCACCCGTCCCACGACCGTTCCTCATTGGGTGTAAGGTGTTTATGCCAGCAGCTACTACAATGACGACATCTATAGGGATCTGGAGGAGATTGACAGTGTTATATGTAAGTAAGTTTATGGCACGAATTAAACATGAAACTAATGTGACTACTCTCTATGTGCGTTAAAGTTAATGACGGCATTCAATAGATTTGTTTTTATCTCCCACCCTCATCATTAGCGACGGGTATCTTAATCTACTGCCATCTACGCTGACATCTATAGTGGGACAAACAGCATATACGTCAAATCATGTGATCCACAACTTTGATGTTGAATGCGAACAAAAGTTTGTATTTTCTATAACTGCCAGAATCCTCCCAATTTTACATATTCACACGTCAAGTCAGATGATCTGCATCTGGCTCTTTTATAGATATTATCAATACCTATGAAATATTCTAAACTCTTAGAATCCAATAATTTAAAATATTCATATGTCAATTAACATGATCTGCAGTACAAATACCTCGGTAAATTCAATATAATTCTAGGGTAGTTTATAAATAATTTATTTAAGAGTATTTATTGTGATCTTAGGGTAGTGCACAAAATAAATTGTCAATCTTTCTTTAACAACGTGATAAATAAAATAATTTATTCTAAAAAAATACCTCATTTCATGCGAACCACAACTTTGATGTTGAATGTAAACAAAATATTGTATTTTCTGAAACTAACAGAATCTCCACAATTTAACATATTCATACGTCAAATTAAAACATTAAAATCTAATGAGATTGAGGAACACATAAAAATCAAATGGGATAAACCCATCAGCCCTGTATAGTGGGTAGGATATTGTGGTGGCCCTCCACCCACGCCGGGGTCTGAGGGAGAGGGGGATGTGATTGGGGGAATAGAGGTAGATCAACCGGATGGGGAAAGTAGGTTAATTGACATCACAATACACTCTCTCTCTCTCTCTCTCTCTCTCACGAGAAATAGTTTTGTGGCTGTGCCAGGTAGTCATACTAGACTACTATTGTTATAGATCAATGCATTTTTAAATAAAATTATAATATAATTTTTCAAAAGTAATTACGGTTTAAAAAGTATAATTTTTAATAAGCCCTTTTTCCACGTGTTCATATCCACTTTTTGAAAAATCCTACGGGATAGAGATATGAAAGCTATATTTAAAATCTGTACACCCAAAGGCATAATAATCACTATTTTTCAGATGACAATTTTCTATTACATAAATTGTTATCAAGAATATGGTAATGAAATAACTTAGACTATTTCATTGATCACTGAATATAGTAGTTATCATTGTACTTTACCGTTTAACTTACTTTACTAAAGAATGGGATCTATGATTAAAGGCTTAAAAGAGTCTGATCAAAATATAAAAAGAGACATTGCACATTGGGAATATGTGTATTCTATTAAAATGTGAGAATTTAAAAGAATATTAATTTCTATAAAAAATCTAAAAGAACAATAAAGTATAACTTCTATCATTGTGGTTTCTTAAAGCTAGAAAATAAATTAATGGCTACTAAATTATCAAAAGATATATTGATTGAATAGTGAAACAATAAGTTCTAAACCTACCTACTAACTTTAAGAAGTGAATTGCCTGGCAGTCATCCTCATGTCTGGCTTGAATAAACCTACTTGAGCTAATTTTAAGAAATGAGACTCCTGGTCGCAGTCATAATTTCAACATGAAGAAACAAACCTAAATGAGCTAGCTGTGAAAGCTAAAACGTTTGTAGCCATAATAATTTCCAGTCTGAATAAACTTACCTGAGTTAACTGTAAGAAATGAGATGCCTTGTAGGCTTTTAGTCATAATAAATTATATCCTGAAGAAAAATACCAAATTTAACTGTAGGAAATGAGATTCCTTATAAACATCATAGTTATCAGCGGGAAAATTCTGAGCTAATTGTAAGAATTGATATGCCTTGTAGCCTTTATAATGTCTAGCCTGATCAAACCTACCTGTGTTTTGCTGAGAGGACTATCATTGTTGATAAAATGTTTCATCCCCATCAGGCCCAGAGTCAACATAGCTCCAGTAAAAACAGCCAGAAGTGAAATGATCGCTAAGTTAGTGCGGACTCGTATTCTATTTACTGGATGCTGCGCCCATATCACTAAAGACTCAAACAGCTTGAACCGTCGGTTTGTTTCTGTCTTGAACCTGTGTGCAAAGATTATTAACCAGGTAAAATGGACAATATCATATCTATTTTTACAACTTGAAATTTAAAATATATCCTGTCAGGGTTAGTACCAATTCGCTTTGAATAAAATATATTACTTGAACATAATTGTATTATTATTATTTATACTATACAGATAAACTATAATAGGAATATCTCGTTAAAAGTATTTGTAGATTCGTAGCAATTCTCATAACTGAGTTGGACAAGATTGAATCACAAAATGACCACCTTTATTTAACAAGCCATTAAATTCTTTATAAAACAAATAGGCCTATATTGTTTAAATTAAATAAAGTTGTATACAAAACAAGTGTGTTGAAGAATGCTATACATTATTACTAGTTTAACATTTTCAAGTGGTCTTTAAAATATTATGCTTTGCAAATAAACGTATGGTGGAATGAAAGGTTGTACATTGAAGTATATACTGGATTACGTGAATTGAGCCATAACAGTGTTCATGGATTATGAAACAAAACATTGGAAATTGTTGGACGATCAAAAAACTAGCTAAAAATGTTCCATGAAGATTGGCTCTTTTTCGTTTCCTCTATCAGCAATCAGTTAAAAACAAAATAAGTCACAATTTTCTGTGTACAAAGGGAAACACTATAAAAATATTATGTTTATCAATAAAAAAACCTTGCTAAATAAATGTGCGACATCAAGTTCTCATTAATATGAATTTTATTCAAAATTTTTACTTGGTTTCGAAACACCAAAGCCTAAAACTTCAAATGATATGTTAAAGTCATCATAAACCTTTTTTGTTTCGCTAAAAGCATACATAAATTCAAAAATATTAAATTAAAAAATGCTTTGAAAGTTGTACATCATTAAATTTCCTTTAAGTTGCCTTTTTAAATATATCTATTTGTGGATTTCTTTAGGAGTTTTTCACAATTAAATATCATCAGACATGCAATGTCGTTCTACCGCTCGTTCAGTTATTGATAGGTGCAGTGCTTGTATAATTAATTTTCGACATAACTTTAGACAAAATATATTATAAATAACATTTATTTTTATAATACATATATATTTATTAGATTTTTACTTTCTCTTGAAACATTGAGAAGAAAGTGTTGTGATCGTAAAATAATTTGTACTCAAGATTTTGATAAATGTCAGCATCTCATTACTAGACACCCTGAAATGAAAATGTTGTTTCCACGGATGTCAATTGTCTGTCTGTCTATATGTGCCTTAAGATAGAGCCAAAATTATTTTGGAAATTGGGGTATAGCTTTGTATCTGGGGTGTTCATAAAGTTCCCCTGAGGCGTTTTTGGAATCAGAGGTCCAACCCCAAATATAAGTGTAGTTTACTGAATGGCAAAGAGAGAAAAATTGATATTTTCGAAATTCACCTAAACGAATTGGATTGAATTTGTAAACTATACACTATTTATCACTATAAACGAGCTAGAAATTCTCATTTTATAATAAAAATAACTTTGACGGTAATTTAAATAATGGAAATCTTCAAATTTTCATCATTTCTCTGCAACTATTTGAGATAAATATATTATCATCGTAAAGTTGTATTATTATTAAAGATACAGCTTTATTGAAATATATTTTTCCAAACCAATCTATTCTGAGTTATAGTCAAATATATATATATTTTTTTTTAAGTCGGATCTTTGAAAATTAATTTGATTATTATGCTCTTTGGTGGACAAAGATGTTTCTATTTTCTCACTTTTTCTGTAACAATTTTGCTAGTTTCTAATGCCATAGAGTAATTAACAGTGTATATTATTTCATTTATTATCTATAATGTAATGTTTCTAAAACAATCCTTCATAAATCTTACGAGTTGTTAGTAAATGCCTATTTTAAGATATAATTGAGAAGAAGTCTGTGTCATGCGCCGTACCATTGTTTTATTCTTGCTCTAAAAGGAAGTGAAACCGAGTTAATCTAAAAAAAAAACCTTTGGAGCTGGTTTTTCAATCACTTAACCTTTCCCAGAGTTTGGTGTAACCCTAAAATCAAAATATGATTGTGTTAACAAGGATGGGGAAGGAGGACCTTAGGCTTGATTCTGAATAACCTCCTTACAAGAGTAACAACAATAAGTGAGCGTCCAGCATTCACGAAGGGAGGGACCAACTCCTCTAGCCGATAGAAGTTGGCCAAGGCAGAGTTGGGGAGTCCGACGAGTTGGCCTACAGTACAAGATGCTGTGTGTTAATAGACATTTTAAATAAATACAATTGTTAATTTTAAGGTCCCGGGTTGGATTACCGTGTCCAGGTGTCATTTTTCAATTTCAGAATATGATATCTAGATGGAGTAAATCCTCACTAAAAGCATACATAATACCTTTGGCTATTTGATTCATAAGAATGTTAATGCTTTATTTGGGACGGATGGGGACGATACAGCCAGAATGTTGTTGTCCAATCTTAATGTCTTGATACATAAGTCTACAACCTCATCGCATATGCATAAGCCAAGGTATCTCCTGTCGAGCGAGTGTTGTATAGACTAATTATGATTCACTTGCCATAATATTTACAAGGTAGATGCTTGTTAGTGGCGCCCATAAACGTCAGTCTTAGCTCAGTGGACGTTGTGGCCAGCCATCTGGCTTGGAGGTTTAGGTAATTAAAGCTATATATAATCATCTGTGTGGGTAGAAAAAGTGAGGGTCACCATCAACCCCATACTAAGTGGTTGTTATTTCGTACCCGACCTTAGCAATAAATAGCTGAGCAGGACATCTAATAAAGGTTACTATATCCAGAAACCAAGGTTGTATAATATAAGGTTGAGTTTCTGTCCTTCGCCAGTGATGCTGGGGGACAGGCATTGAGGGGCCCATTCTTTCTACCAAAACTAAACATATTTTTTAGGTAGGGGTTTTCCCGAGCTACCGGTGATGACGGGATCACCAATTAGTAGGGATTGGTGGTCTCAAAATTCTCCCTGCATGTTCTTTCACACGTCGCTTCGTTCAGAGGATTCGAAACAGAGGGCTATGGATAGCTTTGATTGGGTATATTTCAATGCTCTAGGTTAACCAAAAGGTTTGCCGTGCGGAAATTGTTGGTCTCTCTGCCAAAAGACTTTGACTCTGATGCATGATTTTAGATAGACCCTTTTAGAAGGAAATGGCTTAACAAACACTTTGGAGGGAATATAATTATAATGTCTTCACTATTTGTAGATAGCTTTGGGTCAGGTATTATCTGATTTTGAGAATAGACTGAGTGACTTCTCCCTCGTTGTGGTACGCATCAGCTAAGACGCATTCTATAATGGGGGTTTAAATAACATGCCTGTCCAGATTGTTCCTTTAGAGAATCTATCTAGGGTGCCTCCTTGTGGAGGCCGATGGACAACGCCCGTCTTTGCTGGTTGGCCTGACTACTAAATTAATACGAGTTGGTGATTAAACCTATCTGGTAAAAATCTTTCTTAAGTGGGGGAAATTGATTTCACCCACCCACCACACACTAGCGTGCACATGGTTGTGGCTGGGGAAACAAGGACAGGATAACTCCACGATATTCCAGCTGGCCTATTTAAAGTAAATATCTAGAAAATCTGACATAATACCTAAAAATGAGTGTATGATCTCCTCATAGGACGCTAACAGTAACCCACCCAGCACACACTAAGCTGTTGGTAGTGCTTATTCAATTTTGATTAGGTAAAGGTGGTCAGGACTTTTTCACGTGGTCCTTGATGGGTAATTTTTATTCAATGTCTTGGGAAACTGATACTATGCCAAAAGTTAAGTTTTTGAATTCTTCATGTGATGCTGGCAGTGATGCATTGTCTGAAAATGCCGAATTACCATATACACAAAGTAGGCACCGGCCTATGGGCCCCACGCCAAATAAAGGCCTCGCGACATAGGATTAAAATAATATTGATTTGATTTGAAAGAAAATTATATTAAAGATTTCTTCAATTGTTTCCAAAAGAAAAAAGAAATATGAATTGACCCAAATAATCTAATACTTTACACTAAAGATGCTAAGAGAAAATACTGTATTACTATAATGTACCCATTAACAACAAAAAACATATAACACATATACATTAGTTTCACACTACTGCCACATCCCGCGTCGCTCAGTGGAGAAGGGCGTGGTTCTAGAGCTGTTGGCACTGACTGGTCCCCTAAAGTCAGGGTCAGTCCAGGAGAGTGTTGATGTTTGGGCGCCACCTCGTTGGCGATAGCGAGACTGAACATTAACGAGGAAAGTCATTCAGTCGCCAGATGTAGATATGAAAATCAACCCTCCCCCTCGTAAGGTAGACCCGGATAAATAAGGGACCCCTCGGTCAGGGATCAACTGCTTGTTAGGCAACGAGGCTCCCCATTAAGCCCCTAGGCTTCCGGGGTTTACTTACAAAGTGGTTTAACATCTAAGAAATTAGCAATCAATAGCCTTATTGTAAATCAAATTATATCGGTAGTATTATTATGTTTTGGAAAAAAAAATATTGGGAAAGATAAACTTTTTCCCTTTTTTCTTTTTTAATGTCAAGGTTGGCTAATCTTATGCTACTATGAATGGGCCCCTGAAATATAGTTGGAGTAATCAATCGAAAATTTAGGACCACAAAAAAACAGAGTGTTCAATACGCCCGAAGGGCGTGCACAAGAGAGTCAGGCCAAACAAACATTCCTTATCTCCATATAAATTAACCTCTCCCTTTAAAAGTTTGGCTAAGCCTTCGTCTTAACTTCAATAGACAATATAGTCAAGTTATCATCATGAAATAAAATGGGGTGAAGCATATAATTATCTACATAGGGAAAATATGAGTCGAAACCTTAACAGGTTAGTTAAAAATAACCAGTCAATTCTTTTACCAACTTATCCCGGGAAACAATTTATTGATCTTACTCTTACTTAAGGAAATATGAACATTCAGAGTTGCAAGTGGCCACCGCGAAAAAAAAAATTAATTAACTAAAGGGTACATCTCAACTAAGTATAACGCTACTCTACACTAGGTACAACAGTAACTTCCAAAAATAGTGTCCTCTCAAGTCCATATTCAAATACCATCGTCTTTGCGAGGAAGAAAAAAAAACACAATTATAGCACTTAGTGGTCTCTGCGCGTAACCATACACTCCACGGGGAATCTTCCGTGGTGTCCAGATGGTCGGCCACTTGGTCGGGCCTGCGGTCCCTAGCCCTGGATATGCAACCAGTGAGGCGTACCGCTGAGGTGGTCCGTGGTTGAGGGTACACCATCCGGGACCAAACTCCCGGCCCCTGACGCCAATCCCCGACCCCCTGCCACAAAACGTCACTCCAAATCCTCCACCTCGGAGACAGAGGGTCAACACCTGCCAGGCTTTCACGTCCAACCCACTTACCCACTTGAGTCCGTCTCGCGGAACACTCACTCCAACTGTTCACAATTTCCTTCACCTGTTCACCGAGCAAGTTCACACATAGCCCACGGATAGTTCATAGCGCCGTTGGATGAACCACCGTGCCACGTGGCGTGAGTAGGTACCTTAAACGTCCATGTATCGCAGGAAGTATCCGAATCCCCTGTGTGCATGCTTCCACAAGATACCAATCATAAATTTAGCGGGCCAAGCTAAATATCGGATGAGAAGTCCGTGTGACGGGAACCGTTACACTACATATTGTCTCTTAAAATCTCATCTTCTGTCAGATGTCAGTTTGTAAAAAAAAAAAAGTTTTTTGTAGACGCATAATGTCGGCACCGAAAGGAGGATGTACCAAAGAGGTGCAGATAAACGAAAAAAACAGCAAGAGAAAGAGTAGAAGCTTGATGAACATATAACAAAACATACAGTCTTTTCCAACTTGGCTTTACTTGTAAGTCAACAGAGATACAGCCCGAGGCCCCTTCAAGCATGTTTACCAGAGAAGTGATGGTGGTAGACCTTCACCTTGAGCAAATTTCTGAGGATGAGGATACTGTTCAATTACTGGGTGCAGCTGAAACTGAGCCGGAAGTTCAGTCACATCATCAAAACAGACATAACCTGGGACCAGAATGTCAAAATGACATTGGGCTATGGCATAACACTACCAAGGAAAAACAGGATTTTTGGTGTAAAAGAGATCCTATGAAATGTCAGCACTTTGATGGTGATTTTTCAGCTTCAAGCAGACAGTATGAAGATCGTAAAATAACATTTTCCCGTTCCATGATCTTCCGAAAACATGTAAGATGTGAACAAAACAAAAGAGGTTGTCTCATATACTCTCCGTCAACAGGAAATGTGTACTGTTTTCCGTGCGTCCTATTTAGTGAAACGCGTAAAGGTTGAACTCAATTTTCAGATGGATTTTATGATTGGAAGAATGCCTTGCAGAGAATGAAATTGAACGAGGACAGTACCAAATATCACGCATGTGTACAGGCATTTATCAGTAGACGACACTTATATGGTCGAATCTACAGCTTTTTAGAAATTCAGTTCAACAAAGAAAAATAATACTGGATAAAGGCTCTGCAAAAAGTAGTGTCAGTGATCAAATTCCTCTCATCACGTGGATTAGCTATTCGTGGTTATACAGAGTGCCTTGGTTCTCAACATAATGAAAATTACGTGGTAGAACGTTGTATCACATTCGGCCCCATAAAAAGCTACACTGGAGAAGCACTTGCCACTACTGTTTTGACCTTCTTAAACAAATACGGCATTGATATCAAAAACCTGGGAGAATATTCTTATGACAATGCAGCAAACATATCAGGGTGCTACATTGATCTTCAATCAATTATTGCCAAGATAAATCAGCTTGTATACTACATTTTCTGTGCATCACTCACTTAATTTGGTTGGATAATGTGCTGTAGAAAGCTGCTTTGGAGCAATCTCTTTTTTCGGGCTTGTACAAGTAGTACACAACTTTTTCTCGGCATCAACCTATCGTTGTGTGGTTATGCTTGAATATCTTCAAGACAGAGATGGCAAAAGTCAGCAAGGCTCTGCTCTAGTTTTAAAAAGAGTGTCTGACACAAGGTGATGTGTGAGGGCCGATGCAACCAAGGCCTTATCCCAAGGCTACAGCAGATTCCAAAGAATTTTGCAGGTTATTGCTAAAGATGTGAATCAGAAGCCAGAGACAATTCACGAGGCTATATGTCTGCTAAATGACCTTCCAAAGAAGGAAAATATCATATTGGCAGGCTTTTGGGCTGGGATGTTATATTATACCGGATCAACTGAGTCAGTAAATCCCTACAAAAGAAAACAATAAAACTTCAAACGGCCGTCGATCTTCTGAAACTACTGCTCAATATTTTAACATCTCAAAGAGAAATGTTTGATGACTATGAGAGGAAGGCAAATGATAAAATCTATGTTCAATATACTGATAAAAGCAGTCGTGTGTGCGTAAGGAAAAGACATCATGATGATGGTGACGGGGAAGATGCTGTGCTTTGAGGAAGAGAAAAGTTCAAAATTGAAACTCACCTATCAAAATTGGATAAGTTATGTGCAGAGCTTTCTCGTCGTATGGAATCATAAAACAAAGTTAATTCTTTATTAGGATTCCTCGTTGAGTTGCCATCGAAGACAGATGCCGAAATTAAAGAAGCTGCCCAAAGATTTAGAGAAAATTATCCTGAGGACATCAAGCTAGAGTTTGCAGATGAAATAGTTCAATTCAAGTATTTCATATCACAACTAGAAGATTTAAGATCTGATGAAACAGTGCCAGCAAAACCATCTTAGAGACTCATTTTTGAAAATATTATTCAATCAACGTTTCCAAATCTAATGACAGCGTTAAGAATTTATAGGTGACTTGTGATCATGAACGCTACTCGTGAACGAACCTTTTCAAAATTAAAACTGCTGAAAAACTGTTATCGATCTTCAATTACACAAGAATGACTGAAGTAAACTGTCATTATGGCCACCGAATACGAAGTCTTGAAAAAGATAGACTTCCAAGCTATCCTGAAACATTTCTCCACAAAAAAATGGAGGAAAGTTAATGTTTACAGCTTTGTTTGTTTTTTATATTAAATTTTATTTCTTTTTATTTAGTAATATTGTGTGATATTGTATAATAATATTTAATAATAATTGTGTAATAACATAATATGATTATTTATTTAATAGGATTAACATTTAAAATTGTTAATGTTTGTTTTGTGTTATAAAATTGGTTTGTTAAAATTGTTGGTTGGTAAAGTTAAAAAATTTTTAGGAAATAATTTGCTAGGGTGGTCCCGAGATTTCAACTTCTTAAGGGCCTCCAAAGAGTTTAATCTGGCACTTAAGGCATGGAGGTGTTTATTTCTCCCAACAAGGGATAAAAAATGGTGGGGGAGTGTCCTACTAGCAATAAATCTGGTCTGGCCGTTTTACTGGCAGTATCTGTTAGTCTGAACAACAGAGAGTTCATGCTTTGGTGGGGATGGGGTGTTCAAGAGATGGTGATATATTTTCCTACTGCAGTTGTAAGGAGTTCCATGGAATAGTATTGGGGTGGATTACTTGACTGTGCTTGTTTTGGGCAAAGTTTAGCTAAATTGTACGACAGATCATATTCTCAATTCACGATAATGTTTTATATCCATTCTTCTAGCTATGAACCAAAAGATATAATAAATTTCGGATGGAAGCCATACTGTTTC
This sequence comes from Timema bartmani, assembly GCA_902151455.1. Taxonomy (NCBI): domain Eukaryota; kingdom Metazoa; phylum Arthropoda; class Insecta; order Phasmatodea; family Timematidae; genus Timema; species Timema bartmani. Next base: position 116,058 of record CABFWB010000763.1, read on the forward strand.
AGTGAGCTTGTACCATATTATGATTTAACTAGAAAGTTGTAATGCCGTGTCTGGTGTTGTTCAGCTTAAATATTCGTTGTGTACCTGGTCCAGGTGGCCCTCACATCAGAACGGATGCTATCCCAATGGGAGTGTGTAAGAAATAGACATATGCCTTTCAAATTTACTAGCAAAAGACCTCTACATGGTGCCTCCATATTGATGGCCCTAACACAACGTCCCTCTTGCTCGACTGGTCAGCTTGGCCAACAGGCTGGACAGGGGTTTAGGTAGTTACATATTTGTAGGGTTATCAGTGTGGGGTTCAGGAAGGCTAGGAACCCCATTTTCCACACACCAAGTGGCTGGTAGTGCATACCTTGGCATGGCTGGAGATAGTTGGTCAGGACAACTCAATTAGATTCCAAATGGATAACATATTGTAAGGCTTATGTAATCCCTAAAGCTGAGCTTCCACTTTCCTCCTTAGCGATGGCAGTTACATATGCAGGTAACAAATCCCCGGTCCCTAGTCCCAGGATTTAAAGGAGGAGGAGGAGGAGGTTATAATATGAGGTCTGAACACCAACTAGCACGGGATTTGTGACTTAAACAACTGAAAGTTTGGTCGTGGTTGGCTACAGGCTCAATATGATGGGGTGTTTTTCACCTTGGAGATGCCAGAGATTCTACGTACGTTAGTAAGTTAAGTACGGTTTTGCTAGTCCCAGTTTCAAGTATAATTGAAGTCTAAGAAGCTATTATAAGTTTAAAGAATCATAAATCCCCAGGTATGTATTCAACTTCACGAGTGTTATTAAAGGAAGATGGTGAAATAGAAATCAATAAATGGCCATGCTCCAAATAGAACAATGAGGTGTTGCTACAAGAATGAGAGGAAGGTATTTTAATACCCATTTTCAAAAACGGAGATAAAACAGTCTGTAATGAATACAAAGGTATCTCACTACTAAAAAATCCTATAAAATTGTATAAAACATAATTTATTGAGACTAACGCCATATTATGCATGAGGAGAGTGTTAGCTGTCACAAGGAGACAAGGATGAAAAATATAATATCAACTAAAGAGTGGGGGTACAAGAAGTACATAAGATAATAAAGCAAAAAAAGACTGAAATAGTATGGTCATGTAATGAGGATAGAAAAGGAAAGTAAACCAATAAAAATTATGGAGGTGAAGTTGGTTTGAAGGAAGTTGGACGCATTTTACTAAACTGACCTGGCCACAGTATTGAAAGAGCTATTGATAATTACTAAGAGCTTAGGAGAGGATTGACACTAAACGACACAAATTAACTACTAAGATAATTAGTTGATTTGTATATGTTGTACAAGAGCAAAGAAGCTATTGCAGACCATGCACACATTTTATTAGAGCTTATCATAAAAATAGGTTCAAAGTGTGATTGCACTGTAGCACAGATTGAGAACAAACGTTTAGAGTTAACTATGAACGACATGCCATTTGATAAGTTTAATGAGTTATATTAAAAAGTGTAGGAAAAATTTTAGCTAGTAAAAACAATAGGCCTACTTGAGTATAAATAATTAAGAAGATAGTGCATTCAGGGAATTCATGTTATTACTTGGTAAGTAAGTTGTTGTCAATATATGTAAAACTTAGAAAACAAACTAATATTGTTTTGCCGGTTGTTGTTTATAGATGTTAGACTTTGTATTTTGCCTTACAAAAGATAATAAATTTAGAATATTCGTAAATGAATTAGCCTTCTAAGAAAAATATATAATCCAAAAAGGGATGAAGATAATGGAGAGCTGAGTATGTTATATTATTAGGAGTTACATACCCTGTATTCCTCACCACACCATGTAGGTAGATAAAATCTACCAGTTTGCAGTGGGCAGGACATGCAGCACGAATAGGTGAATTTAGAACAATGTTCAGAGTTTAGACTGGTAAACCCAATGGGAAGAGACTATTGGGAAGATCAAAAATACCTGAAAGAGATTGAGGGCTATGAGGTGGCCTGGATGAAGCTTTTTCAAACTATCAAAAAGTGGCATAATTTTTTAAGTGCAGTTAGAACCTTTAAAGTTTCAAATGCCATAAAGTAAAACGTAGGTAATTAGGGGAAGAGGGAAAATAGTTGACCACCTTATAATTGAAATTTCCAATTATTTCACATTATTAACAAAATATATCTTAATATATGTCTTTAGCAAGTGGCTTTATATCTATAAAGTGGTGAGAAAATTTTTCAACAAATTAAATATTATCATGATCATAATTCGAAATGATTTATGATATTTTCATTTAAAAACAGCCCGTGGTTTCATTCAAACATAGCAGTAGCTTAACAATGTGCATGTATTACTCTATATTATTTTTATAGATAAATTATTTTCACGTTGGTAAAACTTTTCCAACAACCTGTGTAGGAGCATAAATGGTTACATAAGTGGGCACTCGAAGATATTTTTTTTTGAGGGCAGGGGGCAGAATATATTCCTACACCTACACAAACACGTGCGCCTGGAAATACCTGAAAATCTTCTTTAGGTGCTGGCATTATAATTGCACACTAAATATACTAAAAATTTAAAAACTGCAAAGAGCATGGCTTTTGATTCAACCTGAACGTAAATGTTACATTTATAAAAGTAAAATTAAACAAAATTTAAAATAAAATTTAATAATTGCATTCAATTCAGGACTCTCTAAATGATCTAGTGTCATAGATATGACCTTAAATATGGGAATTTGGTGACATAATTTAATAATCCCACATACATAATATAATCAGAATACTTTTTTTTATGAAAGAAGGTAAACAAAGATAAATTGTTATTATTTTGGTGAGGTATAATACATTTTTTTACGGATTTAATTTATTACAATCTTTTAATTTGAGCTCATAAAACATCATTCCACAAAAACACCACTTACTTAAGCAAATGTTTAAGGAAGAGGAGAGAGATGAACAAGAGTGAAGGAGGAATGGAGGAAAGAAAGCAAGGTGGAGGCGTTTTACAAGACTGACTAATATTATAAATATAAAATCCATGAATATTGACTTGTTATAGCAATTTTAAGATATAGTGTGTTTACTATTTACTCATTGTTGCAGTTTCATCACTACAACAAACAATTTTTACAGTGTAAATAATTTTCAACGGCCCCGTAGTGTAGTATTAAAATTATTTGTTTTATTGTCATTGGCATTTAATACACCACTAAAAACTAATAAACTATTTTATATTTATTCATTGACTTATTAATAAACAGAATTAGAAAAATATCTTAAGTTAGTGAGAGCATGGAGATGAATATTTTTCAGGGTAAACAGATTCTGAATTATATTTTATTTGTAGAGCCATACCAGATCGGGCACAACTTGTGTGTGGCCAATAAGCTAAGGCGAGGATAATCATCCTGCTGCGTCCTAAGTGATAAGAGTGTTTTATTTTGCCGCTAGGAGAAGAAGTGGCAGCTGTATCTGTGTGTGAGAATAAAAGGGAACTCTTGTTTGAGCAGTGGACCGGGACGAGGTAGCGTAATACAAATTAAAATAGTGTACAGTTCACTAATAAATCAACAAAATACACAGCCATTTATTAGGTAACTTTTCAGTGTCACCACTATACTTGGTCAGACAGAGCTCGCAATATGTCCTCCCTATAGAACTGAGACTATTATAACCTCTCAGTAAATGTATATAGTTTCAGTGTCACCACTATACCTGGTCAGACAAAGCTCGCAATATATCCTCCCTATAGAACTGAGACTATTATAACCTCTCAGTAAATGTATATAGTTTCAGTATCACCACTATACCTGGTCAGACAAAGCTCGCAGTATGTCCTCCCTATAGAACTGAGACTATTATAAACCTGTCAGTGAATGTATATAGTTTCAGTGTCACCACTATACTTGGTCAGACAGAGCTCGCAATATGTCCTCCCTATAGAACTGAGACTATTATAACCTGTCAGTGAATGTATATAGTTTCAGTGTCACCACTATACATGGTTGGACAGAGCTCGCAGTATGTCCTCCCTATAGAACTGAGACTATTATAACCGGTCAGTAAATGTATATAGTTTCAGTGTCACCACTATACCTGGTCGGACAGAGCTCGCAGTATGTCCTCCCTATAGAACTGAGACTATTATAGCCTGTCAGTAAATGTATATAGTTTCAGTATCACCACTATATCTGGTCAGACAAAGCTCGCAGTATGTCCTCCCTATAGAACTGAGACTATTATAGCCTGTCAGTAAATGTATATAGTCTCAGTGTCACCACTATACCTGGTCAGACAAAGCTCGCAGTATGTCCTCCCTATAGAACTGAGACTATTATAGCCTGTCAGTAAATGTATATAGTTTCAGTGTCACCACTATACATGGTCAGACAAAGCTCGCAGTATGTCCTCCCTATAGAACTGAGACTATTATAACCTGTCAGTGAATGTATATAGTCTCAGTGTCACCACTATACCTGGTCAGACAAAGCTCGCAGTATGTCCTCCCCACAGAATTGAGCCACCGAGTGAGACAAGTCAAGTGTACGAAAGCCATCGTACCCTGACACTTGCAGGGCATGATCAGTTTCTCTGGGCTCTCATCAGCCGTCTGGCAGTAGCGACAGTAGTTGGACCCTACTGACGGAAGTGGTGGAATAGCCAGAGTTGACAAAGATCTATCGTAGCCTCCCGGATCACGGGACTGTATTATGTTGCCCTTACTATTATTGTGGTCTCGAAGACTACCTCCCACAAGCTCAAACTCATGACTGCTATGGAGGCCGTAAATCATTTTTGTATATTAGTATACCAAATAGATCCACTCAAACACAGTTATATTAATTCTTTAAACCTGAGAACCAAAAAACCATAGAAACATTTCCACATTTTTAGGTATCTGTTATTTTGTACCATTGTTATTATAGTTTTAATATTGATAATTTCATATTGCCTGTTTATTATTATTATTATTATTATTATTATTATTATTATTATTATTATTATTATTATTATTATTATTATTATTATTATATTAAAGATACTTCCTTCATCTTGTCCGAATTGAGAGCTCCAGTGAGTTCTATAAAAGCTATCAATAAAAACTAAATTAATTGTAATTTTAACTGTCTCTATCGAGTGACTAGATTGTGTATTTATATTGAGATATGACCTAATGAACTTATGAAAACGCTTGTCTACAAAAATTAAAAGGATTATCTTATAGTACAAAGTAATTACCGGGATATAATCCACGTCGGGAGTTGAAGGAAATTTTAATAATCATATTTTATTGCGCGGTGATCTAATTTATAATAATTGGTTGGCAATTTGCAATAAGTTAGAGGTTTATATATACATATATATAATAAAACAATACAGGTGTATTTTGTGTATAGTATAAATATAGCTTATATATTTATAAATATATGCATATGCATAATATTAATTCATTCATTATTTTTAATACTATCTATATATGTATATTAAACAGACGGATTTCACAGTATAAATATATTCATAGCTTAGCTATATAATCTATATCAATGGTCTAAATGTAACTGCCATTTTGACCATTTTCGGATTGTGAATATGGCTCAGAAATATGTCCCCGACAAGCCTGTGAGAGATCGTAACTCAATTTCAAGTAGATAGTTTTAAAATTGAATATAGTAGTGAAGTTTTGTAGTTTGTGAAGGCAATTCTGATTAGGGAAGAACTCGTTATTTTAAAAGTAGAGCGTGGTTGTGCTGTCTCGTATGATTGGAGAGCTGCAAACTACATATTGTGAGTCCCCGTATACGTAACAGCTCAATGGCGACTTGTCTTTGGCACCACGTATCATTAGGTAAATGGACCACTTTTCTTCATGTTTTTTGTTCTCTCTTTGTTGCATTTAATGGTTAAAACTTATAGTTTTAGTGATGTTTAATGAAATTGTATTCTCATCACTAAAGTTGGACTACTTTCATGGTAAAACCAACCTAACCCACTGGAAGTTACGCTGTATCACGTGTTGTTATTTAGAACGATCAATGAAGTTATGTGGTATCAGGTGTTGTTATTTGGAACGATCAATGAAGCTAGGTGGTATCACGTGTTGTTATTTAGAACGATCAATGAAGTTATGCGGTATCACGCGTTGTTATTTAGAACGATCAATGCAATTACGAGGTATTTCCTCTACCAGTTTCTTCCATGATTTTAGTAATTTATTTTAATTACTTTACGATTAAAATTATCCTACAACTTATATTATTACTCTGAGAGTTTCATATTTTCAAATCCTGTTTCCTTATTCGTCCTGTGGGCGTGAAAACCAATTTGTTATAGAGCATAAGGGTTTGCTTGGGGGGAGGCTGGGTTCAGTATTATCTTAAGTTTTCTTATGAGGGAGGGGGGTCATAATCCTTCTTACTTAAAGCTTTTTATCAATGTTTATGGTGGGATAAAATCTGAAAAAAAAAAAGAATGTTTGGGGAAAATCTTAAATTTTTCACTAACACTCATTCTAAAATTTCATAGCACTAGCTTATTACCAATAATTCTTAAGTATAAATATAATTTAACAATTAAAGTAATCTTTATTCCAAACCATTTAAAGTTAAAATTTAAAGAGGGCTCACGGAAAATATTACGATCCCTTAGGTGAGCGGAGGGATCAAGAATTAGAAAAAAAAAAAAATCCTTACGTAATTTAAGTAAGGTCCCCAAGCCAGGATATTAAAAATTGAATTTGTTCACTCTTTACAATCAATTTTCCTACTTGCCTATAAAGTGCAATGGCTTTAATTAAATTAGATTTTAATTTAATTTTAATTTCTTTTAAAAATTGACCAATTTTACCATTAATAAAATCCCAGAGCTGGTTAGTTACGCGGGGATATGTAACTAAAAATTAAATAAGAAGAGGTCTTAGAGAGTCGTTTTTATATAGATTTTAGAACGCTTACTAAGATTATGTCATCGAAGCCATATTTTTCTTCATTCTCAAGAATCGCCAAAATGGTTTCTTTGATGCTGTGAATAAACCTAATAATGATGATAATCCTTACGATTTTGTGGGCATCAATACCAGAACTGAAACTGACATAACTAGCGATTAGCGTCAAGTAATTGTTCATACATTGCATCAAAGTGAACCGTTGGTAACTACATCCAATAACAGCATGCTTTATCTTACACAACACACGGACGACGATTTGAAATACCAGAGCAACTGAGTTCACCATTAATTACTTTGATCTTTGGATGATAACTTAGCTGTTGTTGATATCGACAAATATGGTCATTAGAACATCCCATCCACGATCCTCAGACCAGATGTTGAAAATGGGAATATAGTAGGATCAAAATATTTCGAAAATAATATTATGGCATGACCAGAAGATGTTGAACAGTAGAATAATATAGCAGGACCAGAATATGTTGCACAAGAGAATATAGCAGGACCAGAAGACGTAGAACAAGAGAATATAGCAGGACCAGAAGATGTAGAACAAGGGAACATAGAAGGAACACCGGACGTTGAACAACAGAATACAGCAGTACCAAAAATTTTCAAGATTACTACTTCATTTAAGTTGTAAGCTGTAGATTATGTATAATACAAGTCTTGTTGTGCGCCAGAAACTAGTGTAAGCAACTGAGAAACCAGTGAAGTGCGCAGCTGCCATGATAGACAAAGAGTGTAGCGTCAGTGTTACGAGTGAAACGGCCGTGAATTGACCCTATTATATACGCGGTTATAATGTGCCCTCAGTTTGCACTCAAATACATAACCGATGGTGACGAGATAGTGGAAACGGACGCTCATAATATTCAGTTAAGCCGTGTGGGTGTATAATTTAATAATTAATTGGTTGGAAAATTATTAATTAATGGCCACTATGTCTGAACGACCGGAATTCAACGTGGGTGAAACCTCAACATGGCCGCTATACTTGAAGCATTTAAATAATTTTTTTTATCGAAGAACATCGTTGATGATACGTAGAAGAAAGCCCACTTTTTGTGTAGTTGCGGGCTAGGTACGTTGAAAATTCTCAGTGACGAATTTGGGGCACGCGATTTGAGTGAGATTCCATTTGTAGAACTGATTGATCGGTTGACTACGCGGTTCGCACCTCGACCAAACGAGACAGTGCAGTACCACCTGTTCACCCACCAATGCCAGCAGATAGGGGAGAGTATAGATGTGTTTGCCACTGATCTTCACCAAATCGCCAATGGTTGTGGTTTTGGTGGTAAGATGGTAATGGAAAAGCTGCTCCATAATCAGTTTGTTCGCGGATTGGCTGACACTCAGCTACAGCAACAATTTTTTATCAAGCCCGACTTGACATTTAAAATAACAATAGGAGCTGCCAAAGCGGCTGAAGTTGCCAGGAAATATGTAGAGGATGTACGGGATGAAGCAACGGCACATGGAGCTGTATATGGGACTGGTAGCCAGCCCAAATATAAATCTACTTCCCAGCGAATGCGCCGACAGGACACAAACCACGGGTCACAACCGCAAGTAGGAAATCCACCCTCAAGCAAGGTAGGGTCTGGCCAGGAATACCAAGGGAGAAGAGCATGGCACTTCTTTCCAGGACAGTGTTTGAGATGTGCAGGGCAATACTAAACACACCACTGTACGGTGGATCAAAACAAACTTTACTGTACAGCTTGTGATCAAAGAGGACATGTGGAGTCTGTTTGTCTGTCGGAGACGAGGCACGGTAGGAATACAGCAAGGGCACATCAGGTAACGGATATAACAGAGCCTCATAAACAGGATTCTGAGGAGCTATAAATAGAGGGGCTGGAGCTATATAATATATAATAGACAGAGAAGGCATGTTGACCAGCTCAGACAGGCTTCAGAATAACTCCAGACAGGCAAGCAGCAATATTCTCTGAGAAAACAGCACATGCCGATACAGCTATTCCGGTGGGAGAACACACCAGTGCAACAAGAACCAGACCAGGACCAGCCCCCATTGTTGGAACGACACCATAAGATAATACCACAGTGAGAGAAGTCCTGGGAACCTGGACAAACCAGCAGGCAAAACCAACAGGCAACACAAAAATGGGGAGGGCCGTGTAAGGAGCAGCAACAGCAAGCCCCCTGTTTACAGCCAGTTAACACCAAGCGCCCACATCAGCCACTCTCCTTGCAACTCAGAGGAAGGATGCATGAGCCACCTTTGTTGAGGCCACAAAGGACAAGGCGGCCAAACCCTCATTATGTTGACTAAAATGTGAAATGAGTGAGTAAGGGAGGAACTGCATAGCCTTAGAAAAAAAGGTATAATTTAACTGTGAGGGTAGGACTGTAGTATAATATGTATAATACAAGTCTTGTTGAGCACCAGAAAGTAGTGTACACAACTGAGAAACAAGTGAAGTGCGCAGCCGCCATGACAGACAAAAGAGTGTAGCGTCAGTGCTACGAGTGAAACTCGATAACTAAAAGGCTGTGTTGAAATGAACTCCCGCTGAATCCTAGGATTAAATTATTGAAAAAGTAGAAAACAACATATATTTCATTTTACAAATTATGTTAAAAAGATTTTGCTTGTTTTAGTTGTTTTTTTTTTACTTATTACAACAGGGCAAAATGTCATGACATTTAGAATTACTTAATTCTCTATTTATTATGCATCCGTATTTAGCAGATTGTCATTTTACCCTGCTATTGTACCTTTGGTATCCTTGACCACATTAAATAGACAATTTCCTTGCATATTATCGAAGAGACACAATTACATCTGGCACGTCTTCAACTGTAATGAATTATTCCCCACAAATTACAAACTGTTTTCTGGTATATAACTCTGCTAATCATCCCTCTTTTGTTCCCAATTAGTAGTACTCATCATTTTCAACGATCCATATTACTGGCAATATATTTCAGAAGTCACCCTTCCTCTGTCCACGTCAGGAACATAAAGCTTCCCTGTGTTTCCAGTTTTACCTTTCCATTTTCTAAGCCTGAGTCTCTAGTGCAGTACTAGCCTCTCTCCCTTCTTATTAACATCGTAATGCATACGGGAATACACATGATCAAATAGATCACTTGTTGATAGATAAGAGAATTCATATAAGCTTTCTGGATGTCAGGTCATACAGGGCTGCATATCACGATTCAGACAACTACTTGGTAGCAGCAAAACAACTGTACAACAACTGTAAGTAACAAATAAAGGAAATCATGAAGGAAGGAAAAACTCCCCTAGGAAAAACTCACAGGAAGATTGAGGGAAAAACTAACTCATAGAAATAGTGGGAAATTATCAGGAATTATTTTTAAAATCAATCAAAGAATAGTGTAAGAGTTTAAAAAGGGAGAAGGAAGAAACCATGGTTTTGACGAATAATGCTCAAAATTAATAAATAAGAAAAGGGAAGCAAAATTAGATAAGTTATAAAGTCCTTGTGGATTGAACGTATATTTATTTATAAATGCTGCGAGGATGGCCAGTGACATATTACAAAACAAAATGAAAGATTATTTAAAGGGTGAATTTAATAAGTTAGAACAAAATATCAAAAATAAGAAAGTCAAGGAAATTTAGGTATTAATTGAAATAGGAAAAAAATCAGACTAGAGCCAATTTAGTTGATAGTGATATAAGTGGCAGACACAAACGATGATTTGAGTAGATAACACAACAACTTCAGGAATATTTTGAAAATTGATGAAAAATCTGAATTTTGTGATAATATTGAAATTCAAACTGCTGAAACACTAACTGAAGTCAAATATTATATTATTAAGTTAAATAATAATTCATCTCAAGGCTAAGATTCAACTCCAGCAGAGTTATTAAAGGAAGGTGAGGAAATGTTAGCATTATATATTATTAAAATGCTACGTTCCATATGGAACTGTAAGGTATTACTAAAAGAACGGAATATATATTATAATACCGATTTTCCAAAAGGGTTGTAAAACCGAGTGTAGTAAAAATAGAAGTATCTTACTACTACCAACATTTATTACAATTTTATCCAACGTAGTTCTAATGCGATTGACTCCATATGCAGTGGAAATAGTAATAATTGGGGGATCATTTGTGTGGACCTAGACGAAATAGATCAACAAAGGACACATTTTTATTAGTTATTGTAACCCTTTTACAACACTTAGAAAAAAAAGAGATTGTTTGGCTCACCATTCTGGCCCCAGTTGACCTCGTCTTGGCAAGGCTCCGCTCCACTAACACATCACGGCACTATCAACATCAAACTGGCTAGAGGGGCCTCCCCACGAGTAGTGAGCTGCGCCCAAGAAAAAAGAAGACGGACAATATGCGCGGCTTGGATTCGCGTCGTTGGCAGCGTTCAGAAACTATCAGATCTATTTTTGGGCACGCTTTTAAAAATGCGTAGCCAATTAGAGTATTTTCTTGAAGGTTGCTACCACTTACCCTTCTCCCCCTCCTTTGGTTCCACACCTTGAGAACACATGACTTCATTTGTTGGGTACATATACGGCATCATTCTGTAATGGGCGGTACACACTACACTACGATCGCTAGAGGAGAGAACTTGGTCCTAGAATTGGTTTAACGCCTGTACACTATACATTTCGTTTGGCTTTAAATATCTTAAATTATCGTTCAAGATTTTTATATGTAACTGGTATATTTTAAGTTTGCTTGTAGACGATGGAAAAAAAAACAACATATATTTGCACGGTTTGATCAAACCGTTAATTTGACTTTACTCTGTGGTCTTTTGAGAGAACTCTTTCATTTATTTAACGTACTTTCTGTTTCATCCGCTTCACGGTTGGGCTTGTACCTTGAAGTACCGCCATTTTAGGTTCATGATTGATTTTGGCAACGTCATAATTTGTTCTGCCGATTTTATGTGTTTAGAGATTTTATCTCTTGTTATTAATTGGAGGATAATTTATTATTGTTACATATTTGAAATTTATACTATATTGGTTAAATGTGGGGCTGCAAGTCAGCAGGCTACTACATAATATGGGCTTTAGTATTTAGCTTTAATGCAGCCAGTTAAGGCTTATGTTTCTAAATTAGTTTGTTGATGTTTTCTCTTATGCCCGATTGCGGCTGGGGAGATTTATGTTAATAGAAACTCGTTGTTTAAAGTTTGTAAGCCACTGGTTGTGGCGAATAAATATATTTCACAATACTAGAGCTGTTGGCTATCTATCATTAATATTTTTATGGAATGTTTACGAAAGTCAATTTATCTTCTATTTGTGTGGTTTATTTGGAGTCGCCATTAAGAACATGGAAAGGCGTCCTACATGTTTCTTATATTATTGTTCAGTCTTGATCATGTTTACGAGTCCAGCGCCCAACGCCATTCATATCTCACTCGCTCATAGAGCTCTACTTGTTATGTTTTTGAATAAAAATAAAACTCTCTTTTGACCAACCTAACTGTTATTATTGGGTGATAATAAGGGAGATAGCCCCTTTCATAACCATCCTCAAGCCTAATATTCAATTGTCTGCCCTATAAGAATGGGCAGCAATATACAAATTCTACTCAGTTTAAAAATTTTTATTTTTCCCCCTCTTCAAGTTTAAAGTAACAGATGGGCTGAAAAAGCCCACTGTTAAAACCATAATTACATTTTCCACCAGGATTACGTATGATTTTACATACGTAATCCTGGTGGAAAACTCTCTAGTTAGGTGGATCGACCTCAAGGGCCAGGCCGTTCAAACTTGCCATAGTCGGTACTCGAACCGGGATATGGCAGGTCCGAGTCCCCCCCTTTTTTATCGTTTACATCCACTCTCCTGATGTCCCTCCTTCCGTTTTTATGTGTTTCCCGGTCCTCTGCTCCCTGTCCTTACCTTTTTTCATGGTTTAAAGTCTGCCCGCGAGTCGCGTGCAGCGCCAGCTCCTCCGCAAGTTTAATAATTCATTTTTATTTTTTTCCCCTTAGTTTCTTAAACACCGGATGGGCAGAAATCGCCCGCCGGGGATAGTCCCTTTTGTTTTNTGTGAGGTGGGGTGGGTTTTTATAATATTTTCCCACCCCTACCCCAAGGATTACATAATCAGCCCGCCAGGGCGCCATAGAAAATCACCTTGTTTTATTGTTCAATGTATTGTTGGTATCCGAGAGCCCCACGGGACTGGTGTTTACTGTATCTTGTTCATAATGTTTCCTGTCTCTACTTGTTAATTTTTGATCTTTATTAAAACTTACTCTTACAAACAAACAATAATAAGGGAGTGGGTTATATTATCAAATATTAAATTAAAAGTGAGAATACAATATGATGGTTAAAAACTATACATATATTTTAAAAAGGCCTATGATTCAGTTAAAGGAAACAAATTATATTAAATTTAATTAAGTCTGGATTACTCAAAACACTTTTCAAGCTAATTGAATTATGTTTGACTGATACGGGGAGCAGGGTGCAGGCTAGATATAAGTTTTCATACAATTTTGAAATACATAATGGTTGAAACAATGATATGCTATTTCCACATTACTATTTAATTTAGCTTGAAATGAAAACATTTAACGAGAGGATAGTAGGGAAATAGATTTAATAGACAACGCTGAAATGACTAAGTATATGATATTACAGAGAACACACATTATAATTTACAGATTACTTGGAGCCACTTAGCATTTTTTAGGGTTATTGTGTTAAAATATTCAGGAACAATTTAAAATGGTATTACCTCCTCAACTACTTTATTAGGTAATGTACAATTATTTACCATTATTACATGGTGGAAAAACAATCACTACTCAACAAATACATGCGTAAAGACGATTTAATGATTCTTTAATTAACAGGATTACATAAAAATAGTAGTTGACAGAAGGGCTGCGAGAGATTAAACCAAAAGCATTATGTATTAAGATAAAGCCGGAAAATACACGAAAGAACTTGAGAGGTATACAATAAAAGAAGATCAATAATTATATCACAAACAATCTTCATTAGGACAATTTTAGAGAAAAAAAAATATATAGGCCTTTTCTCGGTTAGTAATTATCAAAGAGTTTAGTGGTCCTAATATACTTAAAGGTACCCTTAAGTGTTCAAGTCCCGTTCATATATTTAACACTATGCCTTATAAGCTCAATGGAGTGATTAAAAAAACATTAATATAAGAAAGCTTGAGTACACAATAACTAATATCTTAGAAATCCAAATAATTCACTCACAGGGGATTCGACCAAATAAATTAATATTATACTCGAGTAACCAATATTCATAACCTAACTTTCCACGATTAAATATCATAATAAATTATTATTAGTACTGGAAAGACCAAGAAAGAATACACATAAAATCAGGGAAGTGCAAAAACCAAATTTTACCTATGTTTATTTGTTTGTATATAAATATAAATACATTTATAATTTTTTAATGTTTTTTAAAGCTCCTGGCACTGAAATGCACACATTTGCAGTAAACTTGTAATCACATTAATCGTACTAGTCTAGAACCAATACACTTAACCCTGACTGGGATCTTAGCAATTTTGTTAATCTTGGTTAACTAAAAATTTTGCAACAAAACTGTAGAATTTTAAATATAATCTGAAGTGTTATTATAGTTCATGAAATAATCTAGATGATTTTTATAAGAATGATATATATATATTTTTGTGAATTGATTTTTAATATTCAAAGCGAATGATCATATTACATTCTTAACCAAAATATCAATAGTAAAACCTAAAAGTTATACTTTTTATTACATGTTTATAAATATTATCGAAGTTTGTTAACTTTTTTCTGATGTTGTGAAAAATGAATGTCTATCTATCTATCTTTAACTCCAAAGCAGCAGAGTCTCTGATAGTGAGTTGCTGTATCACTAATTTTACCTATCGTCTGACTGATAGAGTGCTCTCGCTCAGTAGGTTCACAAATCCCCGATAGATGTCAATCCCACACCAATAACGGTTGATTTCACGGGAAGTAGATTTTAATATTAAATATCAATAATATAGATTTTCTGTAATACAAATATAGAAATAAACTTACTACCTCAAAAGATATCAAAATTAGTTTAACAAACTGTTGATCAGATCCATTTTGAATTATATACGTTGTTTTCAAAATACATATACTTAAATAGGTGCATATATATGCATTTATATAAATATATATACAACAAACTAATCTTAAAATGTCAGTATGCAACAAACCCCTAGATTGTTTATAATTATAATATGATTGAACTATATAATATATTAAAGCCTTAAGACAACTCTAGATACCAAGCTTTAGCACAATCGGTAAAATAATTTTTGCTCTAGACCAAGATACAGACACACAGTTAGATGGCATTGCGAAAACCACTTTTAGTTCTCAGGGGTTATGAAACGTTGACATTTATCAATATATATAGTCTTATTTCTATGACGATAACAGTATTTCTTTCTTTGCGAGGTTGAGAGAAAGTAAAAATGACAATATAAAGCCAGGCAATAAAACTAGTTTGTTTTATGTTCATCTAAGGAAATAATGACAATCGTAAGAAAATATAATCTCCCAATATTGGTTGGAAATATAAACACTATAATTATCCTTATGAAATTATTACAATATTATGTTACCTTTATTAAATGAAATGACGTTTACATTTACAAAGGCACAGTGATAAAACTAAGTAACTAATCTAGTACTAACTAGAAACTAATCTATTTGCTAAATTTGCACAAACTAAATAAATACGTTCGTTACTATTTGTTAAATATTGAATTAAAGTGTCTAGTGGTTCAATTTCAAGCTTTGAAGGTTTTATTCCAAGTGGATCATTATTTACTAGACTTTCATTTGAAACAAGACCAAATACATTTAATGTACTGACTTTATGAACGTAACGAAATTTAAACAGAGCATAGCTTTCTTAAAGCGAACTAGAAATATAATGCATAGACTTTATTAGCATAACGAATTTTTAATAACATATAAAGCTTTCCCAAAGTGACTTAGAAATTAATATAACTTGAAATAAAACATACAAAATTTATTGCATAGATTTTATGAGTCGAGCAAAATTGTTACTGAAATTTACTTTCATAGAATGAATTATAAATATATCTTGAATCATGACAATATAGAATCAATGAAAAATAATTTAGAAAAAATTAGAGCATTTAATTAATTTAAGACTAAAATGTTATTTAGAATATAAAATAATGTGTCACATAGCTCCCCACTGTTTAAACCCTCAAAATATAGGTGCGTACCACTTGTAGTGATGGTAAAAATTAAATAATTATATAGTTGGAACTCCTTTATATACTCTAAGTTCCCGGAAATCATGTATACTCAGGAACAAAATAACAATGACAGGATGCTCCAAGAAGAGCTTCGATAGTTCAACGTTGTTTGATAACTTGGGTTGTCCACCACATATCATCTTCCCCGTCACCAAGTGAAGACTGGACTGAAGGCTGTTTTTACACTTAGCATAAAAGGGGTTGGGGAAGGGGTGCACTGACTGGAAGAGATTTGACGGGTTTCGAATATCCCACGTAGTTCCAGAACTAGGGGGCCCATGCGTCGATTGAAAGAGCTGGAGAGACTCTCTGACCAGAGTAGCCTTGACTAGCCTCGACACATGGTAGTCAGCGCCCTCTTGGAGTGAATATTCAGTTTACAAGATAGCCTGTCCAGGAAGGGCGTGGTCTTATATTGTTGAATAAACCCTGGTGTCCACGGCAATCTTTGTCTAGTAACGAAGATTAAAAGGAGAATATGGCTAGTAAAAGATTCATTGTTTTGGGTTGAGTTTTATTTATAAATATTTATAAAAAAGTATTTATGTTTATTTGTGTATTTAGGAATATTTCGTCTTCTTGTAGCTGTGTAAATCCATGTAATGTGCACACATTCAAATATCCTTCACTATAAGCAGTGTCTATCAGTGAGATTAATTTCTTGCGGCCATCTTGCTTCATAAAAGTAGCAGGGCCACATTCTTGTGAGTAGACGCACAGTTGTAGCATGATACCTCCTTGAAGCAGACTTATAGCAGAGATGAACAAGGACACAAAAGAAGAGTAAGGGGGAACAAGAGGAAACCACTTTTAACTATATTATAGAGGCCAACCACGGTAGTTTCGCAAACACTTTAAAAACAAGAATAAATATATGTAGGCCCTACTCACAAAACTGTTTCCAATTTATTCTTTTCTCTCTTCCGCTACAAGAGGTGGCTCTAGAAGGTCATTTCTTAAATCTCAACGAGAAACTGCCATAGTTGGATAGGGACTGGGTCTGATACACAGGCAGATCTAGTAACAAGCCCCACAAAATCCACTAAAATATTTTCCCACAGTTGTGGGCAGTTTAAGCCAAATATATTTTAACTAGGGTTTTACTCCGAGCAGGCCTATTCATATGTATGTACTCACACTTAATCACGCAATCTCTAACGTCATCATATTGGCTAGGCTAAAAGTATCTCCTTGAAACCATTCTATGCTTTCTAAAGGAGACTTAAATGCCTGTCAAAAATGGTATCTCAATAACAAAGGCTAAATTTAATCAGTGACATGAATTTCCTTACCTTTCCTTCCTAGCAGAAGTGATTTAAAGCATATGTTCAACTGAACTTACCCAGGTCCTCTCTCTTTTAATCTAATTATAATGTCACTACAATAGAGATAAACACTCTTGTTGACTAATGAAGATGAAGAACTCTGAAATTATGCACATCCCTCAAACTTTGTCCTTTTCAACCCATGATTCAAGAGGATCAATCCATTTATTAATGCAGAAAAGGGTGTAAGCAACAACATTATGTTTGCAAAAATGTGGTGATTGGAGATCTTGAGCTGCCAGAAACACACAACCCATTTGCCTATCTTACCAAATTGCTTGGGAGGATTCTACATCCAGGTAAGAGCTATATTATGTGTAAAAATCTCGTATATCCTTTGATCTATATGTTGAGCGAACTTCTTTACTTCACACACGTACGCCAGATATTGTTTCTTGTAAGCATTCTATATCCATTCTGCTTCCATTGGGGTTTTGCTTGCGTGAGCCAAAGACAAAACTCCTTCAGGGTGTCATTGGGATATAGTACAGTGAAAGAATGATCTCCCTTGAGCTGAAAGGGTGGAGAAAAACCCGGCATTCTGAGTAATTTAGATGAGATTAAGGCTTTATTAAAGGCATCAAAGTATTTTTTATCCTACTCTATCCAGAAAATTTTACCATTATTTTAGTGAATTTAAGGAGTATGGTATTTTATTTAAAAAGGGGCATATTTAGCATAATAAGCATAAATGTCTATAAAAGTTGCATCCTCTTAAATTCCCCAGCTCGGGTCAACATTGGGATTAACCCGTTAAGGGTAAATAAGAAGGTGCCTAATAGAAAATATATACCTAAGTTTCATAACACAGCTTGTGGAGTAAATAAATTTCTTTGGATTAAGAGTAAATATATCTTCCCTCAACCTTTTACCTTCTACACACAAACATGTGTTCCTTAATTTATTTTCTGTAAATGCAGATCTCGTCGAGATAATTGAAAGCAAATTTAGTTTTAAAATCAGAAACAAATTCTATGAAGAATAGGGCTGAGGACTTGGCCACCCACACTGATACCTAGGGAGACCCTATTAAGTTTGTTCACTTGCAAAGGTGTAACGAAAGCGGTGTATTGTTTGCACATGTCAATGAGCGCACATTGTTGAAAGCTAGCGTTGAGGTCGGTCAGAGCTAAAACACTCGCTCCTCCTAAGTGTTGAAAGCCATGCCTTACACTAGGTATTGGGTACAAGTCAAACATGATATATTCACTGACTTTACTTCAATTAAAGTAAACCTGAGTCCTCCCAATTTCCTAGGATTGATGAAGGAAGGACTTGCTAAAAGAGATTTCGAAGAATGAATAACTCCATTGCTCTGTGTATCTTGGATAAGTTCTCAAAAAATCTGCAATTTTAGGAAGGGCACAAGACTAAGAAAAATATCTGGCAAGTTTATTGACATCAAAAGCGATGTCAGATGAAAGGGTGTTACATTACCCCATCTTGAATAAATGACGACACAAAATCAGTCAAGAACGGGTTTCAAATTGGCATGTTTTTTTTACAAATAAAAAAATGATGGTACTACAGTTTAACATTACTGAACGCAACCTTAAGGAATACCGTGAAATAAAAAGGAAATTTAATATTTAAATATGTTGATAATAGCTCTAATCCAGGCAAGAAAGACCATAACTATTAAGACGTTATAGGAAGGTTCCAGAAATCCAAAAATGCACTGCTTCCAAAAAACCTCTCAATTTTAATAGATAGACAAGCTCGTTGAATTGCAAAAGGAAAACGACCATTAGTAATCGCTTATACTCTAGGATTCCCATATTCAAGTACACCAAAACAATTGTTACAAAGATATGACAAGAGCTCTACTCTAATAAGGGAAGCACTAGCGCCATAATCTAGCAATCCAAGAGAAGTATTGGAACTTACATATATAGTTACACAAGATCAGAAATATATGTGTGAGCATCGCGTAGTACGTCAGAACCATAACTTTGATGATGCGCAAAGAACTATCCATCAAAATTTGTCTTCAAACATGCTCTAGCTACTGGAATTTATAGAAATAGTCGTTGGACAATGATATTAGGTCTAGAAAAATAATACCTAAAGGGTATATTATTCCGTACTATTACATTTTCCTTGAATATTGGAGAATAAAGCCTTCCAGGATCCAAACCCTATTCTCTGCAAGTTGCTCAGACTGGCACAAGCTCAGACAATTGGCTGCTCTCAACAAATAAAGTACCTTTAATCATAGAGGGGATGTAATGTATCTCAGACATATACTAAGGTTGGTAGCAAAAATCAAAGTAATTTGTACGAAGGAGAAACATTTTCTAAATTGTATCCACTACCTGCCATTCACTAAGGTTAAGAACAAAGATTCCAGTGGCTTAGGAAACTGACCAAATTAATTTAAGTATGATTCATAAGGACGTTGAATAAACAACACAAATTGGTTGCACTTATTCTATCTCTATCATGAGGGCACTAAGCAATTTAAAATCTTGAGTTTCATTCAATCTCAAAATAAGTTCAATATTAAACCTTCAAAAAATTTCTACCATTTCGTACCTGCCTGGTTGGAAGAGTCCCCCTTAATATCAGTGATATCAAACGTTGACTTAAACTCTGACCGTAGACGACTAATTAAGGTGCGTAGCTCAGATAGCAAAGCATTTGGGGGAAATTTCTTGCCACACACACACACACACACAGCACTGTGACCAAACTCTCCCGGGGAGAAGGTAGACTTTATATTTGGTCTCGATTTGAGCGGTAGTTGATCCAGAGATATATACATGATAAGTGGCTCTTACAGATTGGATGAGAACCAGAAAATCCAAATTAATAAAGACAGGTTCAG
>CABFWB010000763.1:144852-171541 GCA_902151455.1 Timema bartmani
TTCTGTCTCCCATATAATGAAGCACGTGTACCCCTGTCTCCCATGTAGTGAAGCATGTGTCCCCCTGTCTCCCGTGTAGTGAAGCACATGTTCTGTCTCCCATATAATGAAGCACGTGTACCCCTGTCTCCCATGTAGTGAAGCATGTGTCCCCCTGTCTCCCGTGTAGTGAAGCACATGTTCTGTCTCCCATATAATGAAGCACGTGTACCCCTGTCTCCCATGTAGTGAAGCATGTGTCCCCCTGTCTCCCGTGTAGTGAAGCACATGTTCTGTCTCCCATATAATGAAGCACGTGTACCCCTGTCTCCCATGTAGTGAAGCATGTGTCCCCCTGTCTCCCGTGTAGTGAAGCACATGTTCTGTCTCCCATATAATGAAGCACGTGTACCCCTGTCTCCCATGTAGTGAAGCATGTGTCCCCCTGTCTCCCGTGTAGTGAAGCACATGTTCTGTCTCCCATATAATGAAGCACGTGTACCCCTGTCTCCCATGTAGTGAAGCATGTGTCCCCCTGTCTCCCGTGTAGTGAAGCACATGTTCTGTCTCCCATATAATGAAGCACGTGTACCCCTGTCTCCTGTGTAGTGAAGCACGTGTCCCCCTGTCTCTTGTGTAGTGAAGCATGTGTCCCCCTGTCTCCCGTGTAGTGAAGCACATGTTCTGTCTCCCATATAATGAAGCACGTGTCCCCCTGTCTCCCATGTAGTAAAGCATGTGTCCCCCTGTCTCCCATGTAATGAAGCACGTGTCCCCCTGTCTTCCGTGTAGTGAAGCACGTGTTCTGTCTCCCGTGTAGTGAAGCACGTGTTCTGTCTCCCATATAATGAAGCACGTATACCCCTGTCTCCCATGTAGTAAAGCATGTGTCCCCCTGTCTCCCGTGTAGTGAAGCACGTGTTCTGTCTCCCATGTAATGAAGCACGTGTCCCCCTGTCTCCCGTGTAGTGAAGCACGTGTTCTGTCTCCCGTGTAGTGAAGCACGTGTCTCCCTGTCTCCCATGTAATGAAGCACGTGTCCCCCTGTCTCCCGTGTAGTGAAGCACGTGTTCTGTCTCCCATGTAATGAAGCACGTGTCACCCTGTCTGCCGTGCAATGAAGCACGTGTTCCTCTTGTCCCTCGAGTGATGAAGCACTACTCCTCCCCCCCAGTTCCAATTCAAAGCCTAGGGGACATACTACAACATGCTTGGACTGAACACACTATAATGCTCACCCAGTCACAACTTTGACCATGTAAACATTTGATCCAAACCCATTTGGAGGGCGTCATCCGATCACAGTAGAGTCGGATCACTCTCCACTCGTGTGAGTCACCTCTGTTACGATTAGAATTTCAAAATGCTGGTGAGACGAATAACGGTGAAAGGATCTAGGGCTAGAAAGTGTACTGAGCAGGAAAACTAGTAGATTCCTCTAGAGTTCACCTTGGCTCAATGAAGCAGCGTCACTGCTATCTCCTTCTAATGACGCCCGAGATCGATACAATTCAATCACTAGTGCACCATTAGAGTAGTGTTTTATTGTGAATATGTAGTTTGCTACATTAAATTCTTAATATGGTTATCTTTGCATTACACAAGTAAGATCTATAACATAATATATTGACATTGCGAGACATGTTTTTATAATGGGAGCAAAAAGAAGAGCCCATTTCAACTCTGAAAGATGCACCTAATCTGAGTGCAAATTTGCGCGCATTCAAGCGTACAAGAGATTGCGCAACTCTAAAATAATGTCATATTAACCAAATAAATGGTGGCATACTATTGTCATGCCCTAATAATACACTTTTTTAACTGTACTTCAATTAATGATTTATTAATTAACATAGTATACGTCTTGCAGGCACACAATTTGTTTCAATAGATTTATAAATTGTAGTGATAATAAATCTATTCCTTACCTAGAAGTGTTGCATTTTACATTTACATAGGTCCAATACAATATTTTCGTTAATATAAGACAAATCCACATAAAGTTACATAATCAAATTAATAAAACAACAAATGGAGGAAAATGTCTAAAGTTTCAAATAGGTTTTGCATGCAACTAAATCCAAGGGCATCTTGTCACTAAATATCGAGTATCATTATTAAAACTCATTTTAAAGTTTCTTTAAGGAATGTAATATTGCCTCGAGAGCTTTAAACTAATAATATAGACAAGTAGATCATACTTAATAATTATTAAAACTGTTTTTTGAAAAGCTCCCAGATAAATGCAAATTATACTTTTAAATGTTATCTTATAAGAAAAAGACTTAGTAATATTTTTATTTCTATCATTTTCCCGAGTGAATTTAAATAACGTAACATTAACTTGGAAGTTAATTATTCACAGAGAAGGTTAGTAGAAAATGTACAAATCTTGCCATCACCATAGTTCTTGCCATTGATTTGATCTTTGATTACTGAATAAAAAGATGTATAAATTAAACTGGCGCATTTTTGGGATTATCTTGGGAGCACAGTTGTGACAATTCTATATTTTCTCTGGAGTAGATATGTACCCTTTAGTGATTTAGGGACCAGAAGTTTTAATTACCAGTTTAGTTAAGTTTTAGTACCTTTTGTATCTATAGGTAGAATGTTCTATACAAATGTAGGGATGGGTGGTAAAATCGACAGACGGCTGAATGCATCTCGGAGAGTAGTTGTATGTAAGTGGAATATTGCAAAGAATGAGGTAGTATCGAAAGAGGGAAAGATGGTGGTATATAAAATTGTGTTGACAACAACATTATTTTATGGATTTGAAGCGTGAGTTTGTCAGAGAAACACAAGAGCAAGGTGAATGCTGTTGGAATGAGATATCCAGGAAATTTATGTCAAAAAACTCGCATGGACTGAATCAGGCCATGTAGAACATGGCTAAACATTCTAGACAAATGTGTAAAAAAGAGAAACATTAAAAGTTTTAAGAATAGAAGAGCATGTATGAATCGGTGTGTGAATTTTGTTGAAGCTAAGGGAATATGCAGGGGTAGAGATGATTGTGAAATGTTAGTGAGGATGGATTAAGTACGGAGTTGTTTTTTGAGCTATATGCATAGTTTCTTGCATTCCCCATAAAGAATGTAGGCCTATATAATGTTAATAAAGCTGACTCTTATGAAGAACGGGTAAACTCCTAATATACATATATATATAATACCATATATATATTATATATGTACACATATATTGTGTATATATATATTATATATGTACACATATATTGTGTATATAATATAAATGCAAGCTACTCTAATCCCTACAAATACCTTAAGAAGCAAAGGACGAGCGAAAGCTAAGAATATGGTTTTAATATAATTTCTTACGTCAACATTGTAAATAATTTGTCTAACAACTACTCCTAAAATATGATTTATAGTAATTTTAGCTTATTATAATAGATCTAAAATTTACCTTTTTAGAATATTAAATACTCATAATAAAATTTTCAAAACAGGTATTTACAAATTTAACTTGAGTCCTTATGTATAAATAATTGTATTTATTATTTTGGAAGTAATGCATATGCACTATAATTGTTTTATTCCAAACTAGCAGAAAAACCCAGCGTTTCCCTAAGTAACCACGCAATTTAGTGCGTTGTTACCCCTTGCAAAGCTTTTATTTGTTTCAATCAAGCAGATTTAAAAAAAACTTCATTTTATTTATTTTGACCCAGTTTTAGCTAATTTTAATATATATAATCCAAGTTTTAAAATTCCGGCCTCATAGTGCACATGTTTGTACACAGGGGCTACTAATTTTACATTTCAGACCTATATCTGTGGTAGATACAGCACAACACTCATCACAGATACACAAATTATTCAGTTTATTAAAAAATATTATAACTTCTCACATTTCACTAGTTTAAGATTTTATATTGTAATATCAGTTTAAAATAAGTATTGATGATGTGTACGATATTAATAAATTTACAGTTGATTTAAAATTTCACTGAGTGTCTTACACACTTTAATGTGTAGCAAATTAAATTAAATGATTTTCTTCATTATTAATAATAAATACTGGTCTTAATACATATTCTCAGAATGTTTGTTATAAATGTTCATATACGTAGAAAATTAACCTTTAATATATATGTATTCGTATGTATAACACTGTATAAAAATTATCTTACTTGTGTATAATATACTTGTAAATAGCTTTGTACCTGTTAAATAATAAAACTCCATGGTGTGAGACCCCAAGCGGGCTGCCATCACTGCTAGCGGTGATATTTCCAACATATGTGGATAGAGGTTGTCATGTGGTCAGCAAACGAGCCTTACAGCCGCTAATCTCAGTTTTCTAATCACTAACTGTTACTTCTTTATTCACTTGTCCTCACGGAGTTGAGTTTGACCCCGTTTCAGACCCACTGCTTGACGGATAAATTTTAGCAGCGCTGGGGATCAAACTCGGGACCTCTAGATCTGTTGCCAGGAACTCTGACCACTAGAACACAAACCTATTATATGTAGAAATATATTGAGAAAGTATATTTACCTAATATATATGTATACATTGAATATATACGATGATAATAGCTATCTATATATATATTAACGAGATATGTTAGCTAAATGTTTCTATATATTAACTATTTATAATTATGTAGATTGTCTATAGATAATATTAGATAAATCTTTATATAGCCTATACATTAAATGTATTTATTTATTCATACAATTACTAAATATATCTATATAATATATATTTATACTATAGATATGTACGTATTAAATTCATTCCTATAGCATAAATATACATACTATAATAACTCACCTCGGTGGCGTTGTTAGCTAACGCACTAGTTTAGTGTTGAACTAGACTGCTGAGGACGGGGAGATCGAGGTTCGAATCTCAGTTGGGTGAACTGGGAGTGGTTTTTCCTTAAGGGCTTTCCACTCTCCCTCCACGCAACTGAGGGTTCACTTCCTCTAAATTCAACCATCCCAGTTCCTAATCCAGTAGGATAGTTAGAACTTAAGCGTATAATCTTTAATTTTAATTTTAATTTAGCACCGCGTCTTACTACCCGTTCGGGTTATACGCTTAAGTACAAATTACCCTAATGGGTTAGGAATTGGGAAGGTTGAATTTAGGGGAAGTGAACTCACATTTGCGTGGAGGAAGAGTGGAAAACCATTTAGGAAGAAACACCCCCAGTTCACCCGACCGAGATTCGAACCTCGATCCTCCCGTCCTCGGTGGTCTAGCTCAAAACGACTGGCGCGTTAGCCAACTACGCCACCGAGGCGGGTAGCCTATAATCTGAACGTGTAGTAATACGGAGTGCTAAATAAAATAATGTATAAAATATATATATATATATATATATAATTTGTAATGAGACTTTATAGATATATTTATGTATAGGATATATTTGTGCATCAATATAATAGGTAAAGGCTGTTATTTATTACATACATTATTATATATTATTTTTAAGGTATTTTTATAAATCTCTAACACACGAATGTGAATATATTTAATAAAACAATGTAAATTGTTGTTATAATGATTGAAAGTGTGTGTTAAGTTTTGTGAAGTTCCTCCCCGCGAGAGGACGCCTGCGCCCCGCTGTTCAAACTCCCCCTCTCCCAGCAAGTTTGCAGCAGTCTAGAAGCGGTTGTGTCTCAGACTAGACACGGAATTGTGCGTCACTAGTTTCACCTCTCCACGTATAGTTGCAGAACAACTGTCATATCTCAGTGTGGTTCGTGTCTATATGTCCTCCTTGACACGTATCTTCGTGTTGGACCACGCGTTCTTCAACTGAACCAACACTTGGTCTACAAACAGGGCTCTTGTCTTCAGGGGTAAGTGATGTTCAACACTTGGATCTTAGTATTAGTATATAAGTGCATTTTTATGAACCAAGGACTACCACTATCACACTTTCCTCTATCTCTCTTTATCTCTCAGACCGGATATATAATATTTTCAACAATGTTAACAAATTATTTATAGTAACAAAGCGCTAACTAAATTTAATGATGCAAACATTATGGGTTTAAGTCGTAAAATAAAGAGGCCTAGAGATTAAAAATTTTAAAGGAATTAAATTTTGTAAATCTTAATATTAGACCTGTTTAATGTAATACCAATTTTATGTATTAAATAGCAAATCTATTATTTTGGCTAGTTCCGGTTATAGCCGTATACAAGTATCATATTATTCAGATTGAAAAATTACAACTAGTCACGGGAATTGAACTCCGGACCTTTGGCTTAGTACGTCAATGCTCTGGCCACTGAGCTACCAATAAATCCGTCTCAAGGGCTATTCTTCACATATATTTTAAGGCAGAGTTTGTGATGGTGAGAGAACAATTAACATCACCAACTCTCAGATAAAGCAGCAACCCTCGACTCGGTAGTTGGCTTATTGTTGTCAATAGAACAGTTACAGTGGTCAGTGGTTAGAGCACTGGCGCACTAAGCCAAAGGTCCTGGGCTCGATTCCCGTGTCCGGGTGTAATTGTTCAATTTAAAGAACATAAAACATATTTGTTTTGTTTTTTCATATTTAAATATGAAACAAGTATAAATATGTACCAATAAATACACATTCATTCATACATTCATATAAATATACATATTATACATGGTGGTTTTTTAAGTTGGCGCAGCAACACATCTTTAAGAATCACTTTTAAGAAAAAAAGTACTAGGACTATAACTAGTTACTAGGTTTTGAGAATATGACAAAATTACATAATTTATTTTTTATTTAGTGGTCATCTTCAAGGTCATCTCAAGGTAAACTATTGTTTTTCAAATGGGACCCTGTATTTTTATTTCAGAATCGTATACTACGAAAAAAACAAGCCAATATTGTGTGAAACACTTTATTATCCGAGGCATATTTTTGACCATATTTTTAATGAGGTAAAGAAATACGCACGATGTTTTTGGAACAGTTTTTATTTCATTTCATTGCTACTTTAATTTGTATAATGTAAAAAAAAAAAGCGAGAAAAACGTCTTCACAAAAAAAGCCAAAGTTTGTTCTTCTTAATGATCGAAATATTAAATTGGTCTACATGGGCTATTGAGTATTATTCTGTTGGTTAAAAAAATGTAATTGGTTTTAATTTATGGTGACTGTTGAATAAAAGTTAATGATGCTATTATACTGTGTGCTGATCGTTTTCCTGAGAGAAATACACTGTCACGTAGATCTTTTTATCCTGTAGTCAAAGAATATGTGAAATTGGAAGAGTTAAAGTGAAGAAAAGGAGCTGCCAAACAACTGTCACCGGTGACCATAATGAGATCTCGTGTGATCTCTAGTGATTTAGGAATAATCAAGAGTAGTGTACTCTAAATATTAAAGCAGCATACATTTCATCCTACCATGTTTCGTTGCATCAAGAGCTTCTTGGAGAAGAGTTACTCAATCGAGTGACATCCTGCCAATGGGCACGTGAATAAGTAAGAACAAATAGGAACGTTTTCCTTAAAGTTTTATTTTCTGATGAAACAAGCTTTACAAATCATGCGGAAGTTAATTGACACAACATGCACTATTGTTGTGAAGAATCTCCACGGTGGTTGCCCAAAGTTTGGATTGTGAAACATTGGTGCGGACTGATCGGAGACAAATTGAGATTGTCCCCTTTAATTGGTGGTCCACTGAATGGAGACAAATACAGAACCTTTATATACAAAGGGTAGCCATTGCTGCTGAAAAATTAAACCTACAAGAAAAGCAGAATATGGTTTCAGCATTATGGTGTTCCTGGCTATTATTTCAGAACGGTGCAACAAGTATTGGATCGGAATTACGATCATTGCTGGATCAGCACAGGTGGTCCAATCAGTTGGCCTACTAGAGCACCAGATTTAGCATCACCAAGTTTTTCTTGTGGGCCTACCTGGTAAAAAGAATATAATTATACCACTATGTACCGACAACTCAAGAAACATAATGGAGGGCATTAGAATTGTTTACAGAGATATTGATCGAGAAACTGTACTAATTACAATTATTTTACAAAGCTAGTTGGAAAGTGTATCGAAGTAGAAGGTGATTATTTTGAACAATTGTTGTAATTTAACATTTCAACCCTTTTGAACGAACGTTGGTTTTTTGTTTGTGAGACAGGTTTTCTCGTATTTGTTTAAACTCTACATATACTAATAGTCAATAAAATGAAATAAAAACAGTTCCAAAAACATCATTCGTTAATCTCTTTACTTAATAAAATATCATAAAAAATAGACCTTGGATAAAAAAGTTTCTGAAATTTTTTTTTTTTTGAAAATGTGATTCTGCAATTAAAAATACATGGTCTCATTTGAAAAACAATAGTTGACCTTGAGATGATAGGAGCCTTAAAGAGTAAAACAGTTGGGAAATTTTATATAAATATGGACACGTTCCGATCAAGAGCTTATCTAAACCCTCAAACACTCTTTCATTCCAACATTCACACTTAATGTGATATAGTGAAATGTTTATAAGCGTTCACTGAACTACAACTCTAGCTTTGGTTTGGACCATATGTACTAACATTCAGTCAACAAATTATACTTAAAACCCATCTCAACCAAGATTCCAATACCCCTACCTTCATAAATATAATGGTAAACTGGTTTGTAAATAAATTGAATAGATCTTCCGGAATCCCGAATGACTTCGGAACATTTAAAATTAAAAACTGATGCCCAGAAATTGAAGAGTTCAAAATTGATTCAAATAATACACAACACTAAGCTTAAGAGTGGCTTAAAATTTTAATTTGGCCAGCATGTAAATAAACCATATAGGATATTCAAATAGATGTTAACATTTTAAAATTTGAGTGTGGGAACCGAAAAAGGTTATGGTGGAGTGGGGTTTAGTACTAGCTTCAAACCTTTTCAGATCTATATTAAATTATTCTTTTTTGTCATGGAAGAAAATTTAAATTATGTCAAGTTTATAAAAGGCCCAACCATAATAACCATAAAAGCTGGAAAGTTTGGGATTTTAAAAATAGGAGAGGTTAATTGCTTTGCAAATATTTCTTAATAAGTTTAAAATTTTGAATTTTGTATAAACAGACGTAAAAAACTTAAAATAAACGAATACAATAATAAATATTATCTGAAAGCGAACCCATTAGCATTTCGATAAAAAAAAACTAAAAATCACAATATAAATTCGCGCCTATCTAGGAGCAACATAGTAACTAAAATAATATTATATCAAGGTGAACCGTGATGATCTTTGGAAAACCACGACGTTAATTATTCAAAATGTTTCTGTAATAGAATATATTATTCATTCTCTTTTGTGGAGTGTATTTTTTTTCAAAATATTTTTATATTTGTATTTATTTATTGTTCATTTCACTTAGTTTATGAAAGTGCTTAGGTAAAGATTGCGTTTTTAAGGGATGCAATTTTTGTCTAGTTTATTTGTGGACAAGGTAGTATTTTTCATCATATATTTAATTTATCAATTACCATATTTGGTTTGTGATCTCCACACTTAGTTCAGGATAGTACAACGAGGAACTATCAAAGAGTGGACAGCCGGATGTTGAACGTTCTAATTGGACATATTATTGATGCTTCTTAACCGTGCGATGAACGGGTAAAACTGCCAATGCTAAATAGATTGCACTATACTATAGAACAAAGTTTTGACTAAATACCCTTTAGTATGTTTTTCCAAAAATAAAATCTTATTATGTTAATAACAATAAGTGTAAGTTCCAAAATAGAGATTTTAAACAAGAATTTTCAATTCAGTTTAGTAAAAAATCAGTATTTAAAAAAATCCCATTAACATTTATAAAACTGAAAACATATGATGAATTACTATATACAATTATTTCTATATATTAATTTTGAGCCAAATCTTAGCGGACAATTGAATAATAATTCATACTTTCACTAATCTGTTATTAGTAAACCGACATTAAATTTGTTTATCCTTGAAAAATAAAAAGCATATACTGATATTAATTTATCATCTAACAAAATTCCCAGATAGCAATTTTGAACAAAATGGTTAGAGTTATTTTTGTAGAGCTTAAATTTTCAATTATAAAAGTAAACTGTCTTTAAGTATCTTAATTTAATTTTAAAACATTAAAAATGTTATCATTTTTTAATATAAAAAATTCCAGCAACCCATTTTGAATGTACTAGTTAGAAACATTTTTGAAATATCTAGATTTTTCTAAAATCATATCTTTGTAAGCTACAGTTAAATAAACGCTCTTCGAACATCCTGTACATAGTGTTATTTATCAATCATAGCTATAAACAGATTTAAGTTTTAAGGCAAACCATTTTCATGAAAAGCTTGAATTTTTTTAAATAAATAACCTGAAAAAATTATTATAATTAAATTCTATTGTCAAAATAAAAATAGTCCCTGAGATATTACCATATAAGATCTAGATGGCAAGTTTGAAAGATATCCATAAAAAAGTTTCATATGTAGCCCTCTGGTCAGACCGACATCATTATTGTAAGATCCACTTTTAAGAATTAGGGGCAACATAAAATATCTATATTCATGAAAATATTTAGTTTGAAAACTCTTACGACTATATGAAGAAACAAAGTATGACGATAGCAAACCACT
Source organism: Timema bartmani (assembly GCA_902151455.1). NCBI lineage: Eukaryota > Metazoa > Arthropoda > Insecta > Phasmatodea > Timematidae > Timema > Timema bartmani. The sequence continues at coordinate 155,444 of CABFWB010000763.1, forward strand.
TAAGTTTTAACATCTATATTACTGTGATTGCTTAAATCTTTCTATTTAACAAATAACAATGATTAAGTGACTAATTGTTGTACTCAATGGAATATGAAATTTGATCATTTTAGTCAGATATACTCCAAGTGTACAGTACAACAATTACCCACATCATAGGCCACGTGGTGTTCTTAATCGAGTTTGTTTCCTCAATATTGTTTGTAAATGTTGCTTTACCGTCCCCTCTCTCTCTCCTCTTCTAAATACCCCCTCTCCCTCAACATAATATCTAGTCTTTGACAACCATGTTGGACAGATCAATAATAAAAGTACTCTCTCAATCAAGTTGAGAGCTATTTAAATTATTTATTATAATATTAAATGCCTATATTTTAATATTTATAAGAAACTTCTTTCCTCTTAAATAATATTGATGTTGATATTTATTCAGTAATATTTTGCGCCGTTGATGGCTCAGAGCAACCCATTGTTGACCTCCCTGGTGTGTATTGTCTGTGGACGAGAAGAGCAACAGTGAGACCTGCTCCGGTAGACGGGGCTGGACGGAGCACAGCTACTAATGTCTGATCGATAGCTGGAGTTCCTGCTACGAAATATTATGACTCATAATGTTGGGAGGTATTTATAAGACGAGCGTCAAGATTCGAGCTTGGATTTGAGAGAGAGAGAGGTTAGGGTGGGAGAGAGAACAAACTATTGGGGAGGGAACAGGGATATTGATGTCTTCATTGTTGGTGTGTCAGTTACTCAACAATACTTGGTTGTAGGATAGTCAACATCTATTACTATTGATGGAATGTCAGTTATTCAAAAATATTAAAGTATCTCCGCAAGTATGTACTGTACATTACTATTAAATGATGATTCAATTATTATGTGTTATGAAATTTTTAGTGAGGAATACTCCTGCCATCATTTTTAAACTAATCATATACCAAGTAGGGATAGTAAGCTCCATCAAATTGGGATATTAGATGGAGTAGGTAAAGCTTGGATAAATTTATAACTTTGAAGAGGAGGTAGTTGGTTCATTATGGGTCATTCATTAGTTTTTGAACCTAAAGGTCCTATGTGAATATTAGTAATTTTATTAATTGAAATTATTCTTAAAAAGATATATCACTAATATGGTTGTAACGAATTACTAGATAGCTTAAAAAAATTAATAAAGATTATATTTATCTCGTTTATATTTCTAAATGATTCAATATATTTATTAATATAATAGGTTATTATAATTTTGCTTTATTATTTATATAAAAACAATTGATCTAATAATTGTAATTGGAATTATATATAATGAAAGATAAGATATATCGAATTATGTTACTATTCTTATATAAATGAATAAAGCTAATATTCCACCTAAGTATTCATTTTTTTAAATATGTTTGAAACTATAATACAGGGTGTAGCGGAAATAATTGGACGATCAATGCTGAGGAAAGTGATGGACAACGTTCTGAGTATTGTCTGACGCCCGGTGGAGCTCACCTAAGTGAAATTACCTTTAAAAAGTGAAAAGGTCTAGTCTTAGTTTTCTTTTAATTAGCCAGTGAATATATTTTAGTTTTCAATTAAAGTGGTAATTTTCAAGTTACTAGTCGTCTATTTGTTTTGGACCCAAACTGTACATATTACATATCATAATACATGATAATGTTTGTACTATTGTGTCGCAAGACTAATTATTTATTCACCAATAACTTATGTTTATTAATATTTATAAAGCTCAAATAGATTTGACTTCAATTTTTATTACTTAATAAGATTTTCTGGATAAATCTTTACATATATTAAATTTTACCAAAATATTTTTTATCTAACACATTACATCGACGGTTTGGTGCAGCAATTAATATAATAGTGTATAACAACAAACAATAAATAAATAAATCTTTGTTAAATATTAACTACAACCTTTATTAACTAATCAATCTTATAAGGTTTCAAAAACTACTGGAACCAACCAAAGTGTTCAACTTTAAGGCTGAGTTCAAAGAACTTGAACTGGTGTTTAGGATACGTTCCTCTCAGAACATGAAATAGAACATTCGAAGGAAGAGTTTAAATAACTGTAGACATTGAACTCTTTACTGCAGATGTGGACGTAATTCGATTTCTTACAAATTTTCTCACAAATTATGAATGAAAGAATGAATGAAGGTAGCCAGATAGAACCAACAGAAATAACCTTGGGGGTTATCAAGCAAGACTTTGCTAACCTTGTGAAAACAATTTTTTGGAGAAAAGTTCTGACCTTAAAATATTCAGTTCAATTTTTAAAAGCATGTCAGAAAATATAATATGTAATTAAACGTCCTGAAAACTCTTGCCTATCCACCTCAAAACTGGACTAAATTTCGTCAATGGGATGTAAACTAGTTTAATATAGATTTTCAAGAAATAGGTAAATTTAACGATCGAATTTTAAAATTTCAATACTTGAAATATTCCTTATACTCACACAAATTGATTAATATAATATTAGTTTGGTTTGAGCGTGAAGAAAACTCATATGGACCTATCTTTCCGCATGTTTCTTAGCATCCTAATTATCTATCCAAGAGAATCATGCCGAAATTAAATGCTACTTCCATTAATTACTCACGTCACACGGTTTGAAATACAGAAATGTATGTATTTATACTATGTGAACAGCTAAACATAGTAAAATCAAGGAAAATTACATAATAACATGTTTCAAAAAGTGACAACTTCTCACTAAGACATGTAGTTTTAGTCTTTCAAAGAGAGTTTTAGCGCTAGTATAAAGGATCTTATTTATTCATTATTACTGTACGCGGTTGTGGAAACTACATTTTTGGTGAGCTTTTATAATTTTTGCGTTCCAACACTAGAAAAACGTGAGCTTACTGCCTAACTAGGACAGTCGCTGGTCGATTTTACAGGTAGCATTTTTCTTCCTTATATGCTTTTTTTCACACTAAGCTATATTTACTAGAAGGTATAGTACATGTTTTAACTTTAATTTTTATCAAAGCTCTCCTTAGCTCAAAAATTAAATAAATCATTTTTAAATAAGTCAACATTTAATAAAGAAAATTATATACGTACATATAGTGTGCAAATATATCTTCTTATAAAAAATTTGGGATTTCAAATAACGGATTCGAACTTGCTACTGACAAAAAAAATTATGTTGGTGAAGCACCTGAAGATGAGAAAATGTTCTGGAAAGTAGAATAAGAAAATAAACTATTACTCAAGCTGAAGAGCGTATTCGTCTATTCCTGAAGTACAGCAGTTAGTACAGCAGATAAAGCCATTCCAATCTAAGAAATCTTCCTCCGGGCCTTATTTTGAATAAATTGTATAAAATATATTATGACTCGTGTGGTGAGCTAGGATATCAACTAATGAAAGCGTGGTGTTCCCAAAACGTGTTTTATAATTTAAGTTTTCGTAAGCCTCATACTGACACGTGCAATAAGTGCGACACATTTGCAGTAAGAATCAAACACGGAAATGATTATCAAGTTCTGGCAGGAGTTAGAAAAATAATAGAAACTACATTAAGGACAAGTCCAGAGAACTGTTTAGCTAAATAAAATGAACAGAATTTGAGAAGAAGGTGAAAGTAAAACTGTTTTGCTTATTTTAGATCTACAAATTCATTGCTGTGGCCCAAACTCACGAGCAACAAGATTTATTACTTGCATGCTTTTTAGACATACAATATTTGAGTTCACAATGTACTGTACATGTGGAATGTAAATGATTCATACAGAGATTCACAGGAAATTGGATCTTCCTTACAAAAATTCGCGAAGACTTCTACTATGTCAAAAATGTAATGTGGTGGTCAAAATCTCCATTAAAATATATTGAAGTTTCGGGTAGTTACTGTGAAACAAACTCTAATTTAAGTTATTTATTGAACAATTTCTTGATCCAGATAATACGTACATGGAGTTTGATATGGATTTCAGACATATAGTAAGAGGCAAATAGTTCATATACAAGGTTTTTGTCCTTTCAGATTGGATGGACACCTTGAAGCAAACAACGAACAAATTTGAAGGGTTTTAAATGACAAAAGGTGACATTTGCTTAACTAAACCATAGAAAAATACAAAAAAATATTGCACCCAGATATTAATATAGTTAAGCAATGGCATTGCTTACGATAAGGTAGATTTGTGTTGAGAATAAAACCTTATTTGTTATGTTTTTCAAGGAGACGCTGGATGAATATAGAAAATTTGGAAGAGTGGGCTACTCAAATCGATGCGTTGGAAGACCAGTGATTAGACGGAAAATGCTATATTATTATTTCCTGTTGATTAATTTAAACGGATTGAATGGATAATAGTAATAGTTATAATAATAATTAGTTTTAGTGATAGTAGTAATAGTAGTAGTAGTAGTAGTAGTAGTAGTAGTAGTAGTAAGAAACACCTGCTTCCTTGGCCGCACGGTCCAACACATTACTCTTGCAATAAACTATACTGCCGATGACAAGGGAGATCGGGGTTCGATTCGGGTGCACTGAAGGATGTTTTTTTATTAATGGTTTTCCACTCACTCACTCTCCACACAAATGCGGATGCAATTATTGTTAATTCAACCTTCCTTATTCATAATACATTAGCGTAGTTAGTACATTGGCGTATATCCCCGAACGGGTAGTAAGACGCGGTGCTAAAAAAAACTAGTAAAGAGACAAATGAATGTGAGCCTTTGTAGACCCGTTATGTCCATTAATCATACTTCAATTTCTTATCATCAATAAGTTAACTAAAATAATGTTAAGGTTGGCCCAATATTTGTCCCTCCCCCTATCCTCCCTGCTTCCTAAGTACCCCTCCCCCTTCTATAACCTACTCGTCTCTTAACACACTGTATTTTGAAGCACTATAGGCTCTAGGTGCCACCTCCACGATTTAAACCCCCCCACCCCAAGCCACCACTGCGGAAAATTTTCATCTATCTCTAGACTAGACGTCAACATCTCTACTCAGAAGGAGTGGAATATTAAAATGCATACTACAAAAATCTTCAAGAGCTTGAACCTCTTAAAACTCTGGTCCACTATGGATTTTTTTACAACACACATACATTGGTTTTATACAAAGACTTTACACATGATTTTGGTATTTGTAGCTTGGATTATATAATCATACTCCTATCGCATTTAAGTATCTCTTGCTACCTAATCATGTTTAGGTGATCAAATAAATGCTTCACTTACGTTGAATTGAGAAATGCCTTTTTTAATATGCTGTTATAGGAAAAGGTGGGTTTGCAGATGATAAAAAAGTATAAATTACGTATTCCTGTAAATTATCAAAAACAATTAACTATCAGTGGAACTTTTAGGTAATTTGGCACTCAAATTTAATAACCATAATAACTAATAACAACTAGATACCAATATAATATATACAAATTTAATTATTGGACTATAGTATTATGTAATAAAACTTATCAGACTGTAAAAAATTTAAACTTATCCAATTTTCTTAAACTAATTTAAGTATACACCCATAAAAAATTTGTAGAATACCACTTCCTCCTTCTCTAATAAATTCAAGTAACACTCCGAATTTACATATTTGAAACGTGCATACATACATACACAAATATACAGCTAGGTGGGTTGGGCCTTTCCTATAAACTCAACACCTCTTTTAATGTTTAATTTTATATTTGAATTAAATTATTATTAATTACATTGAAACATTTATTATTTCTAGACGTAATAATCTTATTGCTTTATCTAATTATTTGATACACACTGTACTATACACATCGTTTTAGATACCTTCATTTAATCTGGCTGGCAGAAATTTTGGGGTGTGCAATTGAAATGTATTTAAGGGGCTTGAAGATTAAAGGGTGGAAGGAAGTATAACAGTAGATAGTACCTTGTATTTTTTATGGTTTAATACTAAATCTCCTGGAAATGACCAAGCCAATCGTTCTTGTCTCATATTGGATAGAAAGATTTTTCTTTAAATTATCTAATATAATATATTGAATATTTTATTCCCTTATGACTATCCATCCTTACGCGCAAATGCTGTTGAACTTACTTTAATATCTTTTTGCGCACTGGGCACTGATGTAGTTTAGAGTCCTAATAAAGGACTTAGCCCCTAACTCACAATGGGCAAGCTGAACCTTGGGGATAAGGATAGATTTCTAATTTCACTCCTTTCTTTTTTAAAGACGTCAGCATGCTAATGCCCTTCATGGCTGAGTAAAAATGGCGTGAACTTTATCTTCCCCTATCACAACCCGTGGCTATAAAATATCAAATCAATAGTAATCGATTATCTGCTTAAAGTCGTCTAAGCGATCATATAAGATGGAAAACCAACAACTACCAGAAATATTTGCACACGCAAAGTAAATCCGGCTAAGCCATTCGCCATCACCAGTTTATCTAACAAACTGGACGAGTTTGACAACAAATCAGTTATCGTCAGCATTAGTGTCAAGAACCACTTTACGCCCACTGACATGATAGAAACATATCGAAGGAATTGTGTGGCTTCCAACCGCAGAGTGGTAAGGGCTGACCCACTACGATCCACTACTACTATTTCAAAGTTTATCAACTACACACATTCTCTTCACAAGATAAGCTTGACTTGTAAAAACGCTCTGTGACGCATGTGTGATGACCTGATGGTATTCATCAGTGAGAGACCTGACGCCGATCACATTTATCTTAAATGTGTCTTCTATCTCGTGCCGTGCTGGGAACGTCCTTGAGAGTTGTGGGACCTTATCGACACTGTCTACTTTGTGTAGAGAGGGCTGGTCCTTCATTATTTGTATATGGTCAAATTAAATGTGAGTGTGCATCGAGTAATCAATGCAAAGTACGAGCCAGGCAGAGGTGAGTCAACTGCCGTAGTTTATACTAGTTGCTTGTAGTGGTGTTTCTTAGGGTTGAATATGCCTGTATGTTAAGGCTGAATCCTTTTAGCACGGCACAGTAATTATTAATTATGGACTAAACTAACAACTGAGGCTGACAGTGCGACCTTTAATAATTCAACATCAATAACCATAAGAGATATAATTCAACATAAGCAATAGATATTGAAGAAACAACATACCAATTAAAAAGAACTATACAAACTTCCCATAGAGAAATGTATATTAATAGAGTCGATGCTATTCAAGACACAGCTTGTAGTAATGGTTCCTTCCAATGGTGCCTTCGAAGCCTCAATCAGTAGAGACAGTGAAGACCCCGAGGTTGACCGCAACATCCCCGGTTTGGAGAACAAAAGCAGCGAGATTGAAACAGGTAGCACTGCTAGTATTTCTGATGCACTCTCGGAATGTATTGCTTCTGAGAATCGTAGAAATGAGAGAGTAGAAAAACGGACTGATGAAGCAAGATAAAACATAATGGAAGGAGACTGTTAAGAAATAATTGAAAGCAAGCATACTTAAAATGTGAGAAACGCTGAAAGAAAGAGTAAATTCAGATTCTTTACACCATTATAATTATATGTTGATATATTTGGAAAAATGACACCTGCAAAGAGTTTGATTCCCATGTATTTGTGTCATTTTTTAAATTTACGGATATTATACTTTATTTAGGGCTATATGAGACAGATATGGGGGAGAAGAAAATTTGAGATGTGAGGAAGCCATGGTTACTACATTTATTTAAACAGATAGTACATACAAAATGTTAATAATCATCCAAATATGATCCGTATGAGTTGTCTATACCTTTGTTTTAGAAGCTCAATGAAAACAAACTAAAGTTTATGAACATTTTAAAAGAAGCTCCTGATGTCAATAATATGAATATCAGCATTTTAACTGGGAAGAGAAAAACGACAGTGTAGGAGATTAGCCTAAAATAAATCCTAAAAGTAATAAAATGTAAAGATTATACATAAATTATATAATTCATTAATATAACAAGGTCATACCAAAACAATAAAGAACTGAATCGACGGCCAAATAATTTTGCTGAGGTAGAAAATTAAATGACAGGCATCGTGGTCCCTATATTTAACTGTGAACCCTCTTGGTAGTACTGTGCTCTATTTAACACATCTCCCTGATCAGGTCGGGTGTTTCTAGGCATTTTAAATGTCATTAAGTCCACAGCAATAAAATTTGACTGCATATTATGAAAATATTATTTTTGATAAATACTTATATCACATTGAAACTGTTAAAAACAAGGAGATTGTGATTGATACTTCAGTTATTCTAACATGTTTACTTTATCATATCAAGAGAAATTATTGTGATCGTGAAAAAAATCAATCTATGACACTTTTCTACATTTTATGTGAACCCAAAAAAATGGATTTTATAATTCTGTCCCCATGTCTGTCTGCCTTTCTCTGACCACGAACTCAAAACGGTTTGATAGATTATATTCAAACTTGATATCTAAATATCATAGGGCTATGCCCGGGATTTTTTTTTAGTCCTAGCCAGTTCAATTAAGGGTAGTTTACTCATGATTCATTTTTTGAATTTAAAATGTTTTGAAAATTACTTTAACGATTTAAAAAAAATGCATAGCTAGGATATGTTTGACATGATAAATAGCACTATATATAAAGGTTTTTTGGGCAAAAATTAGTTGAAAAGTGGTTTACGAATATCTGATTTTTTAAAAACCTTGAATAGTTTATAAATGGCTGTAACGATTTGGTTCAAAATTGGTTTGTTGTTATGATGTGACATAATAGTTAACACTATTTATTGTTTTTGGGTAAAACTCATTTAAGGGTAGTTTAATAATGACTAATTTTTTAAAACTTAAAATATTTTACAAATTGCTTTAAATATTTGGTTAAAAATGGTTATTTTATGAGTATATAACATGAAAAATAGCCCTGTGTACTTTGCTTAGGGTAAATATTTAATAAAGGATATTTAACTGAGGAGTGATTTTTGAAAATTCAAAATATTTTGAAAATTACTACAACTATATTTCTTAAAAATGTATATCTGGGGAGTTTTTGACATACTCATGATAAATGAATCTATATACTTGCTTTGGGGAGAAAATCTGGCAATTTATTGGTTGATTTATGACAGCTTTTTTTAATTCGAATATTTACAAAAAAGGTTTAGTGATTTGGTTCAGAATTGGTATCTTGAGAGTATCTTACAGATCAATAATAATGTATCTTTATATATCTAAAATACATTAATTTTTAATTTAGCTTACTTAAAACAAATTATAGAAAATTTGAGTATTTTTGGAATTAACCTTGTTGATTGAATTCAAAATGAGAATCTGTGAATAGTTTCTCATGATAAATAATAACACGTTTTTATTTTTACAAATAATAAATAATAATTTAAAAGTAGTTTTCAAATAATTTATATTTGAATATTTAAATTTTGTTTAAAATATTTGTTCTAAAATTTATATTTCTTGTATAAATTGATAAGCCCGTTTACGGTAATAGATATTGTGAGAAAATGACTGAACAGATTTTGACAAACAACCACTTACAAACGACCCTTAGGAATCCAGGATGTTGGTAAAAATATTAGTGTAGTTTCCATGAAAACCTGATTTACACAAAGAATTTTCAATTTTTCATGCATTGTATAGTGACCATGGAAACTGTAATTTGCTGCATGGCTGTAGATCTCTAAATAAAATACATCCCTTTGGCTAAAAAATAATAACCCAATATTTATTTGTTGATCCAAACACATAACAATTTTCTCTTTGGATTAATATTTTTGGATGTTGATCATAACACATCTAAATTATGAATCCTAAGCTGGGGAAACATTTTTTTATTGGAATGTTATCGTTACTATGTTAAACAGTGATAATATTAATACAAAGATAGTCAATATCTATAAAAAAAACAGTAAAATAGAGTAAAATGTTATCCATGTTGACTGCAAACAATTTGTTTATACTTTCTAAAAGGTGATCCTAATGTCCAAACGTTTAACTTCTGTTCCCCTGGCCTAAAATGTATAATCGAGCAGGACTGGCTGATACAGGATACGAAAATCCTTTACAGCACATCCCTTACGCTACAATACATGTTAAGTGAAATAAAAACTAATTACAGCAATGTGTTTAATTAGAAATCAGAAATAATCTATAACGCTATGCTTTTTAATATTCTATGTAATGTTGGCAGCCTTATAGGAGTCTACGAATTTCAAATAATTAATTAAACTTATTTAAATAATTTGATTGAACTAACATACTGATTTGGCTGCACTCTAGTATACAAGTAGTAAGTTAAGAAGATCCCATCCTGCTGCCCTCTACCAGAAGTGTGACAAAACTTTTACGTTAAACATTCCTTCTGTTAAACCCCAAGTCGGTCATTTGTGGATATGATTAAAGGTGTATATTTCAAAACTGTCTGAATGGATACCATTCCGAGTGGATACAATTTCAGTTTTTGTGGATATAATTCAGGTGGTAGCAATTCAGGATTTTCACAAAAGTAGTGTATTTCAAAACTGTTGGAATGGATACCATTCCGAGTGGATAAAATTCAGGTGGATACAATTCAGGTTTTTCACAAGATCTGTTTATTAAAAAACTGTCGGAATGGATACCATTCCGAGTGGATACAATTCAGTCCCCTCACTCTGAAACTGAATATTGTAATTTAACAATTTTTTGAGGAGAAACAATCAAGCAAAACTAATTGAGTGAAGTTTATATTACTTTCGGAATATTGCTGTGAATGGCAGATGTCTATGTATATTTGTGAGCAAATATACATTACATATATTACAGACTAGTTTCTTCTCAAATATCAATACTGAAATAAGTTTAAACTTTTAATCTACTCACAGAAAAGAAATTTAAACGATCCCTAAAACTACTATTCATATTTCATCTCTAAGATAATATGTTACTAGTCAATACCATCAAAAATACAGGAAATACTTGAAAAGTATCCAAATTATGTAAATTGATTTACTAAAACTTACATCTTTAAAGTCTACCTCGGTGTTCTAGGGGTAAAGTGCTTGCCTTTCGACCCAATGTTTGTGGGCTCAAACCCAGTCAGAGTTGAAGGATTTTTCAGAAGCGATAAAAATTCTTAGTACAACATCCTTCAGAGAGGAAGAAAAACTCTAGAGTGTGGCATGAAGACTCTTAAGAGGAATTTAAAATCCCTTTCCGGAAAAATTATTAGTCTCTTTCGCACGCACTTATGGACATTTAATGTGGAAGGCAACGGTGAATCACCACCCTTCCTGAACTCCATAGTACATGAGATTCATACCAGATTGTGCAGGCAACACTAACCAGCTTCGGCTGGAAATAAATCACATCAAATCAATTTTTGGACGATTCACTCAAGAAGCTGAAGGCATATTTAACAATCAAATTTAACTAGAAACTGTGGATTACAAAGAAGAATATAACAAAAATTAATTTTATGATTTTGTAAAACTCTCAGTAAAAAGAAAGTTTAAAATCTTCTAAGAATCATATTACAGCTTTTTGTCAGATGAAAGAAATAATATTTGCATCTCCGCAACTCATTTCTTTGAACTTGAATCATAATTTTTAATTCAATTTTATCATTATTATTTCACTCAAAATAAATTAGCTGGCTTCTTTTGAATCCGCTCATGGTTTTTAATATGTAGCTTTAGACAAAACAGAATAAATATTTATAATAACATTTCAGTCTGAAGAAAGTTATAAACTAAAACGGAGACTCTGGAACTATACTGGCTCAGTCCAGACTCGAACCATCAAGATCAGGACCTGAGTATGGATCAGGAGATATCTAATTACAATTATCTCATGGCGAGGATATGGAGGACTGATAAGAAGGGAAGAGGAGGGAATCCTGGTTCAATTTTCTTACAGCTCTGTGTCTAGTAAGAAGAGTCGTATTGAGACAAAGCCTCTGAAGAGATATATAGATTAGCCAAATTATTTCAGTGGACGGAAAATAAACATTTCAAATTCAAAATTGAGAAATAACACCCGAAAAGGGATTGGTGTTTGTATGCACGCACTGACCACTCTACCAACTGAGATATCCGGACTTCCTCCTCGCAGTTAAATGGCACAAGGTTCGGATGATCCCAGGTTCCTCCTCGCAGTTAAATGGCACAAGGTTCGGAAGATCCCAGGTTCCTCCTCGCAGTTAAATGGCACAAGGTTCGGAAGATCCCAGGTTCCTCCTCGCAGTTGAATGGCACAAGGTTCGGAAGATCCCAGGTTCCTCCTCGCAGTTGAATGGCACAAGGTTTGGAAGATCCCAGGTTCCTTCTTGCAGTTGAATGGCACAAGGTTCGGAAGATCCCAGGTTCCTTCTTGCAGTTGAATGGCACAAGGTTCGGAAGATCCCAGGTTCCTCCTCGCAGTTGGAGTGGTCAGTGGGTATATCTGAAAGAACAGGATTCAAATCCCTTTCAGGTGTCTTTTTCTATATTCACAAGGTATCTGTTTAAGTTATATATGGACATAATGAGTTAATATTTAGAAATTATTTACTATTAAACAATATTTGTATCAGAAATAAAAGAAAAAAATGTTAAATTCAATTTTAGAATAAAACCTTTATTTAAAAAAATTTGACTATCATATACATTTTTACAAAAATATTGATTTGCGTATTATTGTGTATGTGTGTAGACACCTAGAAAGAAGAGATCCTGAAGGTGTGCGTCTGGAGCGTATTTATCTCCATATTTACTTTATATAGACCCTTGGTATGAGAAAGTATTATGACCGTCAAGATAAGCTAATGAGATATTTTGATGGATGCTGAACCCAATCAAGTTGTTTTTGAAATGCCATCTATTTGTCTGACTGCTACTGCAAGTAGAGCAGAAACCATTTTACCTCTCAAACTAAATATGTGAATCTAGGGCTCTCAAAAATTTCCCCAGAAGTGTCTTTTAAATATCCATCAAAACTTAAAATTAAGGGTAACTTACTTTTGGGCACTGTTTAACACTAAACACCAAAGAGCGCTTCTCATTTTCCTATGCTAATGACTTTTAGGGTAATTTACTGGGTGAAAATTTCCAATTTTGATAATATATTTCTAGCTTTCTTAAATACAAAATAATTTACAATTTTCAAATTGTAAGCCTCTTAAAAACCAATAAATTTATTTAAAATGTATGTATATAAAGCCTATAGTTTATGAGTTATAAGAAATTATATTTTTAATTGGATGTCTGGGAAATGGGGGTATTGATTTTTATGTTCTATGTTGAACCGAGATGTTCCTCTTTTATCAATATGTTTCTGTAACAGGGTATATTATTTTTTGATGCTCTTTGGTAGAATGATCTTATTTTCATTATGTTTCTGCAATAATGAATATTATTTAGTTATATATTTCTTACGTGCCTTAAGTTCACTAGACCATTTATTATACCTGTTGCAAGAATGATACCTTACACCACGAAAACAACATTACATTTTCCATCCAAATTTATTTCTAAAATTATTCATTTGTTTTCGATACAGCTCGATCACCACACACAGATAAATCATCAACTTCACATCCAAAGGGAAATTATACAAGATATTTCAATCTGAAATCCAGAGGTAGGCTATAATTAAGTGTGTTGTTTCGTATTTACATTTATAGGTAAAAATTGTTTCCTAGGGAAATAACAACCACCCACACAAAGTTTCACTTATTTTTTTCATTTTATTCTACATTAATATTAATAAAGCCCCCAGAGAGTAACAAATGAAGTAATGAGATGAATTATGTTTAATATTTTATTTGTGTATAAACTCTGTAGATGCTAAGCCAATACACTCTACATGTAGCTCAGATAAACCTGTAGGATTGCCCTTAGATGAAGCTCTTAAATCTATTGATATTTAGAGATTCACGCCTTCAGTTTAGCTCCCACTACAGCACGGCAAAGAGGATGCTACGCTTCAATCCTCTGCACATTTTGTTCTATCGTGTATTTAAATGGCACTACTACAAACAGAGGACGGCACTGTGCCGGGGTGAGTGGTGCCATTTAAATACATGTACAGAATAAAACGTGCGATGGTGGCGCTGCAGAGGGAGTAATACTGTACAACACATGTTTACCACTGGAGGAAACTCCTAAACTGAGAAACCTAGAGAGATACAACTTTGAATATATATTTTAATACACACGAGGTTCTGAGCTTTGATACATACTATATTTTGTGAATCTCACGTCTTATTCCTCTTGAACACTCATTCGGACTCATAAACCAAGAAATATAGAAGGTGTAATTCTTTTAAATCTTACCTATTTAAGGTGGGCTTATAGGAAATGTGAGAAAAGCTCACAGATTTTTCATTTCTTACAGTAAAACATTTTTTTTTGGACAAAATACGTAAAATATTGCTTCATTACAAACATAGAGTATAATTTTTTTTCACATGGTGACATTAATAGTCGTTGAATATCTGTTATGAGTACAGCACCATTAGATAACAAACTTTTTAAATTAAGAAAAACGATAGTCACTACATTTTATGTCACCATTGAAAGTTATTCAAAAACCTCACCCCAAAACAGCCTCGAATATCACACCTTGGGTGTATGTTTTATATCACAGTTTGAAAGTCTTAGGCATTCAACTGTTTGACCACTGGTGCGAATACCTTTAAAACCAATATTCCAAGTCAGTTAGATCCTTATACACGCACTTATATGGAGAGTCATTAGGATGTACACCGTGCATATAAGTTTATTTTTAATTCTACATATATAATACTTTATGAGATATGCATCGTTACCACTAATTCTGGCAGCTAACAAACCCACTAAAATGGAAAGCAGAAACTTGGAATGAGCCTAAAAACTCAGAAAAACTTTAGTTTGTGATTTTTTTAAAATATTATGAGCTCAACGTTTCCAACTTCGGGATCATAAATATCTTAAACTTGGTATAATTGATCATAAATACTTGCAAAAAACCATTTGGGCATTTTTTTGTACTTGTATTTTTATGTATCAAGCCTAACATCGTGCACTGCGTGACAACCAATTAGGTTGCTACAACACCAATAAACGTAGAACGATGAAATATTACATGTGGGCCATAGGGGATTCCCTGATTCTAATATTGTATTTGTTTAACTATTACATGTATCAAGAGCTTAAAACACAAACCAAGTGATATTTTCCACTTTCAGTAGGCTAGGTGATGATTAATGTAGTAGTGATACACTTTAAATTAAAAATAATCACCAAGAATAAATTTAATACTTTAGTACAAATATATTTACTAAGACAGCCAACTTCACCCGGATAGCGCCAAGTTTAGTACAAATATATTTACTAAGACAGACAACTTCACCCAGATAGCGCCAAGAGCTTTCCACTAGAATTTAATAAGACAATTTTTCAAACTAGTGATTCTTGACCCAAATATCTTTGCAGCTATTTTATCTAAGTAGAATATTTATTATGTCTCTCAGAATGATAATCAGATATATTGTTCCAAAATATATTATAAATTAGAATTTCAAAAGAATAGTATAAAAAATATAAGCAATATAGAATTTTAAAAGAATAGTATAAAAATATTAGCAATTTAGAATTTTAAAAGAATAGCACAAAAAATATTAGAAATTTAGAATTTTAAAAGAATAACATAAAAATATACATACACAAATAGCTAAATAAAATTGTGCTATTATTTGGAAATGAAAGCATGTTGATTTATAATGTGTTATTTAGTTAGTAAATTACCCGAAGGTTGATCCTGATGCGCTTACCATCCATCCAAACTAGTTCAAACACTTAGCTCTTTAGCTGGTTAATGTCGCCAGCCCACCCTATCTGGGAGAAGCACATGTACTATGTAATAAATTCATGAAATTGAGTTTATTCTCGGTATTTTCTAAAATGAATTCCTATGTGCAAGTGAGCAAGAGCCCACACATTTTCCCAGAAAGAAACCTATTATTATTATTATTATTATTATTATTATTATTATTATTAGCACCACGTCTTACTACTCGTTCGGGTTATACGCACTTACGCTAATGTGCAATGGTAGGGTGATTGTGGGATGAAAAGGAGGACCTACAGTTTAACGTGGAATCCGAACCACGATGGAGGCCTGGCATTCCACACATTCACAAGTTGTGATTA
>CABFWB010000763.1:172369-229386 GCA_902151455.1 Timema bartmani
AATCACCTCTTCCAGGTTCTATTTTTGTAATAATATACTTTTGTCTATTAATTATTAATAAGAGATTTTTATTGTTTAGAGAATAAATATAGAAAGATGAAAACTATACACCCTAATAATATACTGAGCGTTTCTTTTGCTATATTAGTAAAACAGACTATATATTTATTATGTTATATAATTGATTTAAAAATACTTTATTTAATCATAACAGAGCAATGATCAAAGATAGATTTCTTCTAAAAATGTATAATTCTAATTTTTATGATATAACTTTGAATAAACATTTTGGTAAAACAATGTTAACTATTTATTGGTCAAAATAAGCAACCATTACAAGCAATTCATGAATAATTACAGTTATAATGTTTCTTAATATTTTATTTTTATTTTTACCACTTATTTATAGCCGTGTAGGCTATCCAAACATCACTACACTAATAGTGTATGGAATAGTAAGTTAGCCTTTATAGGAAATGTATTTGTATTTTTTTGAAGGACGATTGTAAAGCCGTTAAGGAACATATATCCTTACTCCTCTTCAGCTGGAAACAGTACACAGTCCACATGGCAGCAGACGTATTTTTTTTTTTTCTGTGGTAATACTTTCAACCCAACTGTAAGAACTTGGCGACCTTGCTTCGAGTTCATTAATAGTACAACCTGTAATGTGAACATAATATACCCACCAGCTCTTGAAAGGAGCGCCCCCCATCACGGCTATTTATTTTCTCGAGCCGTGAATTGGCCTCATGGGACTAATCGCGTGACCTTTACCCTCTTGCCACATCAACTAGCCAATGCTCATAGCCATGGCAGAGGCCACACATACTAATGGAAAGATTAAATCATCAACAGCTTTCCTTGACGCACACTATCTGGTGGTACTGTCCTTAGCTAAGTGGTTAGAACAGCCAACCCCCATCTAGGAAAGTCACTAAATAATGATTAATAAGCATTCACCCTTATTATATACGTATTTATTCCTCTTATACCATTCAAAGTAAAAACTATTTACTATTACTTTGTACCTAATGTTATTATTGATATATAATGTTAAATCTATTCGTAGCTAGTAAGTTGACAAGATTTTTTGATTGTTAATATAATATCAAATATATATTACAGTAAATTATTATCATGTTATCTTAGTATTGTAACGTTATTTGCCACCCTACCATTTATTTCCCTATATTTTTTATAATCTTTGTAAATAGTTTCCAATTTATTTTCGTTTGAAACACGCTATAAAAGGACGGAAGGAAGAACGTCTAACACTGTTTTAAATAATTTAAATAATTAATTTTTACCTAAGGAAGAACACTTACCTTTTATTAAACATATTAATTTCCTTATAAGAAGTTTGTTGACTTTTCTTTATTTATTTTCAATGTCGGCCATGATTTATTTCAACGCATGCGCACTGCGCGGATTTGGTAAAACAAGTGAGTGGCGGGTTTCACGATTGTAAAAGAAGTAATAAAAGAAAAAGAAGAAATGATGTAAATACCTCCAAACTAGCGCACGTTTAAATTTCGACAGATTAAAATAAACATTTAATTCTTTTAAGAAACATTGTTGATATTCATAGTCTATACTTCAATCTTCATATTAAATTTGCATTTTAATTTTATATTCATCTCTCGTCCATAGCCAACATTTTATCTTTTGTTTTAATATATTAGTTCTCTCTTTGGACTTGGAAGAATATAGAACGTTTTTAAATTTGATTCTTGGAACACTTTTTAAAGAAGATTAGGGTCTTCTATTTCAGCGTTCAGAAAGTATGGAACAAAATTTGTGTAGTTCCTCGAAAAATCTATTTTAAAAGTGGAGACCTGTTTTAAAAGTGGGATATTAATATATCAATGGAAAGCTGAGTGTTTAAGGAAGAACTAGAGTCTATTGGTATTCGAAGACTGTGGATCGTTTATAATTAAGAAGAGGAAACAAATATCTTACATTTTGCTGTTTCAACACAGAATATTTTTCTTGGTGAGATCCAGCCAAACCTTCATCTATAAATATATATATGGTTATTTTCTTTTATCATCAAGAATCCAGAGATAATATAAAACCTTATTAGAAAGAAAAAAAAACTAAATATATTCAGACACTTTATTAAATCCAATATTTTATCTTATGTAAAAATATTAATGCCATTGATCTTTTTTTACAATACTGAATATTTATTTTTGTTGTTTTACTCACAACTCCATAATACAATATATTTTATTTTTATTTTGTCATGTTAGAATTGTATTTACTTGGAATTCCATAGGTAGGATTGAGATGTAGTAACAAGAAAACAATAATAATAATAATAATAATAATAATAATAATAATAATAATAATAATAATAATAATAATAATAGCACACATAAATCTTAATACTTGATTTTTTTATTGTAATTTAAAATTAGTACATTTAATTCAAATGATTCATTCTATTTCAAGTGTTCATCTTTTATTTTAAGTATTATTTCAACTCTTGTAGAGACTTACGGCACACCATTGTTGTAGGTAAGGTAACATTAACATTGTAATATCCAGATAAACGTTACCCGAGCACACCCAGAAGTCTCGAGTATTAAGAGTCATCGTGCCTTTATCAAAGTTAGTTGAGCTAAAGTTTACTTTTATTTTATTTTTTTATGATTCTTTCTCATAGTTTCTAGGAGTGGCGCCCAATATACAAATTTGTATACATCTCAACGGTACCTTTTGTTGAAAAAACATTATATTATTATTAGAGTATAAATTAGCTAAAATATAGCACAATCATATTAAACTCGCATACGAACGATCGCTTGAGTTCCTTATGAATGGACATTTGATGCACCTTTTAGAAAATATAAACTTATCACCAACATCCATAGAATTTACTATATTATTGGTGATTTATCTATTTATTAATACTATATAACAAATGTGACAGCTGCATATCACATGACTTGACGTATGAATACCTGATAGTGGCCTTGGTAATGTTATATAGCTGTCAGATATATCCAATAGTAAGAAAACTAGGTATAGTATCCAGCTATATTTCTTATTCAAACAAGCTTTATAGTTTTAAGTTATGTTTGTATGTTTATTTTTCCATCGCCTCAACTAGCCATGTTGTGCCTGCAATATCCTGGGTGTGCAGTTTATCAATTCAATTGGGCTTAGTGCCCCAAGCTCCGGCCCCTCTCAGCCACTATTATAGGATACTACTATATAACACGCACCATTGGGTAGGTATACTAAGGCGTCAGACTATGATAGTTTAATTTAGAGGTGAAAAGCTGGTCAAGGATCCATTCACAAGCTTATTAACGTGCTTTTCTCTAAGCGTTTTCCCCTGCAATTGAACATTATACTACTATAAAGCCAAATGGCTGACTCACTCACCGACATAAAGTTTACCCACTTCCAGATGAGCTAGCAACTTGAAATTTGGCAAACTTATAGCCTGTAACTGACGGGAAAATTCCAAAAGGTTAAAAACTTTAATTTATAACTCCCGAAAAAATTCAAAATGGTGGAGCAACTTTAAAGTCAGTGCGGTATATACAATATAACACCGGTAACTTTAATTTGTTCAAAACAACGCTGGAATTACATTAGTGTACATCCACTTGCAAAGAAAACCCACTGGGGGGTTTGGGGGCTGAATCCCCAACGAGCAAAGCGAGTTTATTTATACAGTTCCCAACAATTCTATCTCCACTCCTCCATGTAAACAGACGGATATTCCAAATGAGTAATGATGTGTGGCTCGAAAACAAATACAGTATATAGAATATCCTAGTAGTAATTATACGAAAAAATAAATTAAATATCTAATTTTAAATTAAGCTAAATTTTCTATCAAAATTAAAATCTACATTAATAAATATGTACATAAAAATATTTGTAATCTATATTTATGAAAAGTTTATATAATATTGTTTATAAGTCATATTGGCAAAAATGATTTACTCAAAAATATTATTTCATTAACTATTCATTTTAATTATCATTTCATTATAATTTTAATTAGTTGTTTATTTATTAAAATTAATTAATTAATCTTTCACTTTTAATCTTATTTAGACGTAAAGTCCTATATTTATTAGATTTTATAGAAATGCATGTATAGTTACTAACTCATTAATAAGATATTTATTTATTTAGTATTTATCTCATCTAGTTGAAGCTTATATTAATCAGTAAACATATAGTTTTAAATCCCTTCCATTTGTTCTCCATCATAAAATTTACTTATTTGTACGTTTTTTAAATTTGTGTTATATACAGTGTGTGATTTATTTAATAAATCAATAAATATGGCAATACATACAGGTGTCCGTAAATTCGCGGATACGGACTGAGATCCAAACTAAGTAGAACATACTCTTTGGTAAAAAGACGTTAGGCCCACAGTTCCCGATATAAACAACATACAAGTTCTGAAAACAGTAGAAGAGAAAATGTATGTGGCATGGCTGTGTCTTACATTATGAGCCAGTTGTAAAACATAGGGCTTGGTAAAGAGTCAAGCTCAGTATTGCAAAATAGGCCATGGAGTACACACACGTACATTATTGAGAGATGGCAATGGCCATGGGTGCGTGAAACAGCCAAGCTGGACCTGAGGATACGGACTGAGATCCAAACTAAGTAGAACATACTCTTTGGTAAAAAGACGTTAGGCCCACAGTTCCCGATATAAACAACATACAAGTTCTGAAAACAGTAGAAGAGAAAATGTATGTGGCATGGCTGTGTCTTACATTATGAGCCAGTTGTAAAACATAGGGCTTGGTAAAGAGTCAAGCTCAGTATTGCAAAATAGGCCATGGAGTACACACACGTACATTATTGAGAGATGGCAATGGCCATGGGTGCGTGAAACAGCCAAGCTGGACCTGCGGCACGATTGTACGCCAATTGCTATTAAAACAGACGGCACCCAAGTGTGAATGTATTTAGCTGGTTAGAGTTGCGTTGTCGGGAGACTGGTTAGATGATACCAGCACAGTGCGTGGATGTAGGACGATCACTCAATCTGCGGACACTGGATCTTGAAGGTGCTGTACTAACTGCTGTCCAACAGGCACCAGCACCCAGCACACCTGATATTGCGTGAGCTACAAACGTATGAAAGTCAGCGGTACACCAGGTTCTGCGTGATGAGGGCTACCACCTATAACATTGGTAGTGAACGAGCGGAAATCATCGGCTAGAAATGTGTGATCATTTGAGAATAACGAGCTATCAGATAATTCATTGGTCACACACTTGTAACTGATGATTTCCACACGTCCATCCCAGACTCTGCCCTAAATATGAGTGAAGAATGACTCTTAGCATGGGACGATTCCTGTGTACCTCAGTGGTTAACGAATCGGCGTATCAAACCAAAGGTTCAAGGTTTGATTCCCGTGTCCAGGTATCCTTTTATCAATCTAAATAACACGGTATCTAGACAAGGCTATAGCCGTAATCAACAAGAATAATAGCTTTGCTGTTCAATCCATCTAAAACATTGATGTTGTGATGAGTGTCCAGACCATCAACTATAGAATTTAACTTTAGCTAAAATAATTGATTGTATTTACAAGTAGAATAGTTAAGGAACCTTCGCTAAATATTTATATTTTCATGGAGCCTGGGCCAGAAGAAAGGTTTTTGAAGATTATATTATATATTTCACAGACACTTTGTTGACAAGTAAAAGCTATTATTAAAGGTATCACTCTTTAATACCACCATTTCTACAATGCTATCCCAACTTTAATCTAACCTCACCCTCTTGTGGTGTCCCTTCAAAAACAAAAACGGCTGTTTCATCTGTTGAGACCATTTACTTGCCTCTCCTTGAAGCTATATATTTGGATATTGTATTGATAACTTCGGCTAATATGCTTGCTCCATAAAATCAACAACTAGAGCAAGAAGTTTACACACAAGAAATCTTATTTAAGAATCCATCAATACTTGTATTTCAAATGTTCTCAATCACGCCCAAACCACTCACCAATTGTTATGCTGAAATATCGCATGGGTTTAATTTGGACGTTCTGTAAACATATAGTATAGTTAGCAATTACGTCCTCCATTTTGTTTCAAGATAGTGGATACAAAATATTTCTTTTTATGGACTTTTTTTCAGCTTATATTTACTCTTTATTTTATTTCTACTGGATCAAATGTATAACGTTTCAGAATATAATTATATTATACTTCCCACCCAGCTTGAGGAAAAAGAAGTGTTGGCTATATAACTCCACCTTTTACCTTAACCAAAACTCTAACTCATAAAATATCAGATGGGCAATGGTAACCAGTAATACATCATCATATAAATAATATAGGATGTGTATTAGCTTGTATGTATGTGTGTCTGTGCTTTTGTGTGCATGTGTGTATGTGTTATAACTACAAAACCAAGAGATCTAGAAATCTTAAATCAAACTTATATGTAAAAATTAAATGTTGTATGTCTGTTTGTTGATCCATCACCAACAAACCACGATATACTTTTAGGAGAGATAGTTATTTTTAAATACCAGGAATGTTGTGGAATTAGGCTTACACGAAATATCCCAACAAATTTCCTAAACATATGACATA
Source organism: Timema bartmani (assembly GCA_902151455.1). Lineage (NCBI taxonomy): Eukaryota > Metazoa > Arthropoda > Insecta > Phasmatodea > Timematidae > Timema > Timema bartmani. The sequence continues at coordinate 178,973 of CABFWB010000763.1, forward strand.
TCCAATTGGAATTTGGTGAAATGGGGGATTTAGAAATTTCCGAAACTTAAGTAAAAAAATACTTATTAATGAACTGCCTTGGTGGCTGCATGATTTATGGCATCCCACTCACAATAGACTAGAATACAGATGTCAGAGAAATCTGTGTTCAAATCCTGGTCGGGTGTATTGAAATTGGTCTACTCTAAATGCTCTTCCACTTTACTTCCACGCAAATGTGGGTACACTTCCTCTAAATTCAACTTTACTCATTCCTAGTTGATAATATACGTAAGACATCAACAGGTAGTTAGACTAGGTGCTAAAAAAATATACATTTCACATTGGTAGAATATTAATATTTGTCAAGAGCTATAAGAGCAACCCCAAACATTTTGATAAAATATTAAATTTTAAAATTAATGACTGGACAGGGTGGAAAGGGATCGGCTCCCAAAATTTCCTAAACTAATAGAATAAAACATTTCCCGTATGGTAGAAAAGTGAAATATCTAAATACAATTGGAGGGACAACCTTAAACAACAATAAAAGTCTGAAAATATATATTTTTTGCTAAACTGTGATGCTCCTAGCTCCTATATATTTTGTAACAATGTATATAATTTATCTTTACCTATCTTATGATTGATCTTAAGAAAATATTACGTTCGTTTGTGAGCTCAGTGTTTGGGCTGATTATTGTTGAGTTTCAAAGATTATCCTTAGAATTCATTGGTTGACATATTTGTTTTTGGATTGGAAATTATTAAATATCCCAGTTGGGTTTGAACATCATAATTCGATATAATTTTGATATTTGTCTGTATGCATGAATTATTCTAACACTTCTAAACATCCTAGAAATCCAAAATAGGGTAAATTAATAGGCATTAAAATTGAAGATATTAATCTCTAAATGAGTCTTAAAATCTAAAATTTAATATGGCAGATACCAAATAGTAGATCGAATTAGGCCAAAAACATTGAAAATGAATCATTCCTTTCCTATACTGTAAACTGTGACAGTTCTATACAATATAATAATTTTAACTCTTTAACCACCAATTATTATGTACGCTATGTTATTCTTCTTTCTTTTTAATCTAGTACTTATAATCGAGAATATATATTATGTATAAAGAAGTTATAGATGAATCTTCAAAAGAAATTCTCGCTTTTAGCACATTAGATTACAATCTGTATTTTTATCATGTGTTTTAGTCAGCCTACTCTAAATGTTTTGTGACACAATTTTAAACAATAAAAGATTAATATTCATACATAATTTAGGATCCTGTTACTTTTCCCTGTGATTAATTTTACATAATATAATAAAACAATTCTATATCCTAGATTTCTCTTGTAAAAATGGGGACACTGGCTAGGTTATTACTAGCAGTTGAATTTTTGTCCAATTTTCCTTTCTTTCTGGGTAGTATAACGGGTAAGAACATCTCAAAATACATTTTTAGAATGTTTGTCTCTCAGTACATTTGTTTGTTTCTTGTAAACTCAAAACGTATTCATCGGATCGAGATCTATTGAACTCCTTATTTTTCATAGAACTATCGTTATATATATACCACCACGCTATCTCATCATCGAGTGAACTAGTGTCAAGAAGATCGGGCTTAAGCAGTGAAGATTTGTCGCGGCTGGTATTGTGATTACATAAGATGACACGTAATTTGAGCAGGGGTAAGCCTATGAAGGGGAAGGGGTGGGGGAGAGTCCGTGTTTCTCTTTCAATCTTCGTACGCACATAAAAAATTGCTCTTAAAGTTTCATTCTTTTCTAGCATTTGAAGTTGTTGAATGTATTGATGTACTGTTTAATGCGAGCAAAGCCGCGGGCAAAAGCCAGTATATATTTAATCTTTTTTAAGTATTCTACTAGAATTACATAAGGAGTGTTTTAAAATATTAGAAACATTCTATATAGTCACTAAGATGATATCAACAAACACATCAGTGTATAAGAAGATAATTTTTCACTTCCTCGGTTCTGAAAAATTACAAGTGTCATCAAAATTAATATTAATATATTCAAATAAAACTTTATTTAATGTTTAAATTTGTGAACATAATAAACATTTATGTATTACTTGTAACGATTTGGATGTTTCTGAGATATTCTAAAACAATTCGTGTACTGTACATATATTAAAGCTAGATCTTACTATTTTAATTGAATGAATAACATCTTAGACTAGTATTGCTACACGAGCTACATTGTTTTCATTAGACCTACTATCGTGAATTCACACCAGTCTCACGTATGCTATGTTATGATTAAATATACCGTCCATATATTGAGCCCAATCACAGAATCTACTAACGCTCGACTATCAATGTACAGTTTTGACATATTTGCTTGTACCTGCATTATACGTATTTTTATAGTTCTTTATTGACGCTGTTAGCTATTGATTGATATTGAGAGCTGTTAATTACAGGATTGGGTTCATCAGGTGTTGATTGTGTTCCATCCAGAGACATTGGCTTATCATCTCATGGTGCAAGTGCTGTGACCACACCAGCACCAAGGGCTCTAAGCGCCCGTTAAGAAACAGAAAAGAATAATTCTTGTTTTACTATTTTATTTCATGTAAAATATTCAATAAAGTGAAATTATAGTTAATTTTATGAACCAGTACAGAATATATAATAATATAATAATAACATAATAAGTAAAATAAGGATAGAGTTTCCAATGCTAGAAGAAATGCCCCGTTCTTTTATATGATTTCTGTCATGGCCTAAGAAATAACTAAAACAATAAATAAGTTTAGTAGTTTGGTACGTTTTCATTGGAAAACTTAATAAGTTTGTTCCAAAAAAAAACAAATCTTAATATGTAGAGATCTGTTCTAGGATTGACTGTAGCAAGCGATCATTCGACAAAAGGACTTTAAAAATGTTTGAAGAAAGTTTAAAGATTGTGAGCTGGATATAGATAAAATGCTTGGTCAATGATGTTCTTTATGATGGAGATGCTGTTATGATTTAAACATATAGTGGGGTACATTACAAATTTAAAGGAAAATATAATATTTCTAAATATGTAGATATAAGTAGCTACGGGACACTATACCGTACAATATCTTACTTAACGACGCTATGTCAATATCACTTGATGTTAAAACATAATTTTATCAATTTAAAGGTCTCGTAATATTTTTTTCATATAGTGGAACTCTTTATCCTAGTGTGCTAGGATATTTTTTATTATTAATAATTAAATTGTAGTTTAGATACGCTTCCTTGCATGCCCTGAGATCTTATTTTAAAATGTGATGAAAACATTCAATAAAATAAATTTATTACACAAAAACAAAGAATAAGTTTTAAGTGCGAGAACATTTAAACAAAAATATGAAAGGCTTGGAAATGTATTGCTTTTTGTAGTTTTCTCAAATATTTTGCAGTCAGTGGATGCTGTCCCAAGTTATAAGAATCATAAAATATTTATCTGTCGAAATCCACATAATTTGTAAACACTACTTTGGAAAGTCTGACGGTATCAACGAACTGGTCTAGTTTCTTTAACCAAAGTGCAAAAAACATGGTACCTATTATAAAGGAGAATTGAATCTATGCTTCAAGATAGAGTGTAAGACTAGAATCAAAGAATTAGCTGGTGAGCTATGCGATGATCATAAGATTATGTATACAAAACATTGTCTTGAGACTGAAATATTCAATGATACTTTCGACTAAGTTTAATTTATATCGCTGATGATTTTATCGGACTTCACCTTACAAATCTACAAACTGCAACTGAGGAGGAATAAATGAATATTGGGAAAATCTGTACAGCGATTAACAAACAGATGTAACACTTTCCCTCAGTGCTCAACTATTAATAAGGGCTATTTTGAAACTATAAATAACAAAAATATCTTCAATAAGAGAATTAGCTGCTATTTATAACTTCCTAAATGACTCCCTTATTTCTACTTCCTTATTATTCATACTTTAGCTTAATTAGTTTTAGCTCTGCTAGTAAGTGTTCTCGTACATTGTGAGAGAGATTTTTTTAATTAATTATCAATGTAGACCTAATAATTTAAACTTTAACTGTCTTAAGACCCTTTCTCAATTTATGACGACCCTTAATACCTCAGGACCACTAGGTATATTATGTTAGGGGGAACTACTTTGCCTCTCTGGTTCCTAACGTACTCCTATTCAGGACAACAATACCTCATCTAGTGGTTAGTGGACGAGCCTAGCACGTATGACAATCATTCAAAACAATACACTAAAATAAAGAAGAACTCTTCATAGGGTTCAAGGTAAACTTGTATTAGAGAAATAAACAGGTGCATAAAACATTAATCCCCGTTTTAGTTCACCTATGTGAATTTTGTTGCATGATAATACCCTGCCTCTGGCACGTACCTCTAGTAAACAATCCTAAGAAAACAAATATACCTTTTACTACAAAAACAAAGATATGAGAGTATTGTATTTGAAACAAAATGATATAGGTAAGGGAACATAAAATAAAATTTATTGATTAAAAGTACAAATATTAATTTTATCTTTCAAAGACAAAGTTTATTATAAGTTTCTGAATTGAAATAAACATCTTAATAAACTTTTATTTTGATGGCATTGTTGCAAAAACTATCCTATATTATTACAAATGGTGAAAAATTGTTACAATTTGTATAAAGAAATTCTGCATACTAAAAATATATATATTTCCAGAGCATCTTTCTGAATAAATTATATTGATTGTTCTAGTTGAATCCTCACAGGTTTATTTGATGTGGTTCCGGATAGTGAGATACACCCAGAATGAACCATTTGACATCACGCTATCTGTTGATTGCTTCACTTCTCTAGCTTTCCACATTGCAGTTATACTATTTCAAAGTTTAATTTGTAAAATATAGATTTTCATTTTCGTCCAAAGGACGCAGAAAACAAATACTGTTTATTCTCCTTCAAAATAGTTTCATTCTCCTAGTTTTCAGAACAATGGAAAAAAGACTCGAAAACAGAATATATAGACAGAAACAATCAGTTGAAGATAACTTGGTACCAAAACCGGTCCTTAAAATCTGATTAAAGAAACAGAAATAGTAGGAAATAAAATAAAAGAAAGTGAACTAAATATTATTGATACAGGAAAATAATGAGAAAACTCTTTAATTCTACATAAAGTGTGTGCCAAAAAACAAAATCATAGCAAATCTCCTTTTTGCATTTCTACCTTCTCGCTCTTTGGAGATTCACCGCCTAGCAGCTTGATCATGTTATGAGCGTTATTGCTGAGATAGCTCAGCTATTTCTTAAAACTGTATCTCACAACTCTGAAATGTAGTCAGTGGTGTCACTAGAGTTTGTGTCACCTAGGATGGTAACTCATGTTGTCACCCTCATGGACATCCTCTCGTTATTAAGGTTTTGTAATAATTTTAATCGTAAATCGTTATTCCCGTATATCACTGAATAATATGGCAATATAGTGAGATAAACCACTTTCAAAATTAAAATTACACCTTTAAATTACAATTTAATGCACACAGCCTAAATTTTTTGAACTTACAAAGTTTAATGGTACTAAACATCGTAACATAGTTGAAGTTAAAAGAGATAAGAACATAAATATTAGTTATAAATCATGTATCATTTAATTATGGTTAGTACTACTTACCTCTGCCAGCAATTGACAAAAAATTCTGCTCCATATAACCTCGACAACAACATGATGACCAAGCTCCATCGACTAGCCCTGTCGACTAAACGAGTTGCTGGGATACGGAGCTAGTTCCAAGCTCGTCCAATGACACGCCTTCCAAAAACCTGGGTAGACCGATAATGGGATTCTAGGGGCTTCCAGAAGAAATGAAAAATGACCAGGGCGCATCATATGCTGGTCGCCTATCTCTATATTTGTGTTTATTGCTCCCCTCCCTTTTCCTTTCTATTACGTTTCAAGCTGAGCTGTGGAGTGAATATAAACTGATGATTTTCCCCTTGTACTTTACTCTTGTTTGGATTCTCACCAAGGACAATTATTGTCCAGGAAAATGTAAGCTTTACAAAATTTTCATTCGGCCTTTCTTATACAAATTAGTATTTCAGTATATATAAATATTTAATCTTTCATTTCAAAAAGTGATTATTAAGTTGAAATTAGTTTCTCTTTTGAACCTTTTTCACTTTTCTTAAAATATTAGAATATTTGATTTTCATAATGGAGATTCTATTGGATATAACACTAGAAACTTAATTACCAATACTATTATTTTTGTAACATCTTGTATTCTTTAAACTACTCTACCCTCCATTTTAATAAATTATAAGGAAAGCTTTCATCTCAGACTTATATTTTATGTTTCATCCCACTTAGAATAGCTACCGTTGTTGTCCCATTAATGGATTACCTCTTGCTATTTAATAATTTATTCTCATCTGCAACTTTGGTGTGTATGTGAAGCAATCCGGCTGGTTACAGTTCACATATACATATATATTCCAGTATATATTTATCCGTCATTCTTCATATGGGTGGGTGACCTGGTAGTCTAGGGGTAAGGTGTTAGACTCCTGTGCTGGGGGTCCGGGGTTTACTCCTCGGTCCCGGCACAGATTTATCTGATTGCCAAACCCTTCCTTCACCTCTGACAAGACGTGTATTAATCACAACTACCATTACACATTAGCGAAAGTGCGTATAACCCGAACGGGTAGTAAGACGCGGTGCTAATAATAATAATAATAATAATAATTCATATGGGTCACTCTGCAATTTTTCTTGTTTATTTTTAATGTAGTAATTTTGAACGTCCTTCCTCTGTCCCTTGAGGACGGGTACAAGGGAAAATCCAGTAATAAATTATAGAATTTTAAGTAAGAACTTTTAAGAAAAAAATTAAACATAACCGTTACATAAGATACATTCATGGATTTGGTTTGCATAGTCAATATCGGTTCAAATAATTTAGACATTGTAGATAAATGCACAGTAAAATACTCACAATATTGTTACTAAAATACCAGCACATGGGACAATATCCAAGCTTATAAAAACACCGGCACAAACTAAAACAAAAACACAATGTGCGCGGATGAACGCACGTGATTCTAAGAGTTATTGTAATTGGGTAGTAATGACAGCTCTGACTGGAGCGCATGCTCATTAGAAGGTTCAAAGAGTAAATTATCATTATCATTGTGCAGTGCATGTAAGCTGTGCTTACAAAACATGTTTCTATGGCTATAAAATTATATTTATTTTTAAATAATATATTACTGCTGAAACACAGATCAATGTTGTTTATAGACAGTCAAATTGATGTCACTCCTTTTGAATGTGTATCTGGTACGGTTCTCATCCCCCGCTCCCGTTAAGTGATGAAACTGAACATATTAGAAAGTCTATTTGGCTATGAAATGTAATTTAAACATACAATTGGTTAAACTTGAGGTGGCATTTTCTAGTTGCTTGTTGACGTAACAAGGACATCTTGTGCCTTCACTGTCAAAACAAACTTCAAGTATTTCACACAAGAAAATTATCAAATATTCAAAAATATGTGTGGAGGGGAGGAGTGTCGTTTGCTCTCTTACACTGTGACAACATAGGATTAGTAATGATAGAAACTAAAAATATTAAAAAACTCTTTGCGAGACTATTGAACAGAAGAAAGGTTCTCGGGTCCAGCTATATTTTCAATTAAAAACCAGAGAGAGTTCGAATTAAATGTAAAGGTTCATGTGAGAAATTTGGTAGAAATGAAATCCAAAAAAGTTAAAATCAAAGTGTAGCTTGGTTTTAACAATATTAAATTTGGCACCAACCTTTCATTTTAAGGATTGTCTTTGAGTTTTGAGTGTTAATTATACCCCTATGTACTAAATAACATAATGTGTTAGGGATAGGTAAGGTTTGATTTAGAGGAAGTGTAACCACACTTGCGTGGAGGGAGAGTGGAAAAACATTCATAATATACCGCCCTAAGTCCACCTGACTGGGACGGAAGCCCAAACCCTCCATCATTGGCAGTCTTGCCTAGTTCGAGCGTGATGCCTTAGACCATTCGATCAGCGAAGTGGAAGTTAATTTTTTTATTAATCAGTGACTAATAGCTAACATTTTCCAAATGTTGAAGATATTTTTGATTTTCGGTGATTGGACCAACAACTAAACAAGGATTTTGAGATTGCGAATTTGGAATTGTATTTTTTTATGTTAGTCATTGCCTACTTAATAAAAATTAACACATTGATAAAACAAAGAACCAATTTTTATTCCACCCATGTATATTTAATAAACTTGATGCATATATTTTTTAATTATTGTAACTATTTTTTATACATTTTAATTCAAAATTTATATACAGTCGAACTTGGCTATAACGGCCTTGGATATTCCGTCAACTCGGACGAAGCGTCATTTTTTCAGCGGTCAAGTCAAACAGTCTTCTATTAACGTTATAAAAATCTCTGTTTAGCGTCACTACCACTCGGTTGTAGCGTAAAAATTATTAGATATTTTACTTTAAACTGTATTTAAATATACGTTTATGTAAAAAAAAACCCTGAAAAAATGACCAATTTCTATAGAGATATATTTTAAAGCATGGTCAAACAGTGCGCTGGTCCAATAATAGACTGAATGGCAAAACAAAGTCAGGTAGAGGGTTGCGGCAATCGTGGGCGCTTCAAGGTCAAATTGAGGAGAGGACTAAACCTCCTTCATTGTCACTGAGCTGGCTGGAACTGTCTCAAACTGTCTCGTGTGCACGTTTAATATCAAAGCCAAAGTGGTTTTTTGTATCTTATAAGCTCAACGCTAGTTTTGGTACTCACTGTGTGGTCATTTGATAGTCATTACATGTAGGCCTACATTTTTATAATAATGGCAAATTCTAGTATAAAAAGAAAAGTTCTGTCTTTCAAGAGAAAGTATGTGTCATTAGATCATGTGAAAGAAGACAGAAAAAGGCGGATGTATGCCGTGAGTTTGGATAAGTGAATTCTACTGTAAATGCCATTCCTTACAAGCTATTAAATGTGTTCTGTTTTTAACGCTTTTATAAATTCAACCTGACGTAACGTCAACATTTGCTTGGACCCTTCGATAACACTATAATCATGTTCGACTGTATATGGTATGGACACAAAATTACTCATATGTGTTATTAATATATTTTTTACCAATATTGTCCCAAAAGCTTATAATTAGTTTTGGTATGCTCACATTCAATAAAAACTACTTGTCATTAAGTTCCCATTATAAAGCGTTGCGCCAGATGCCTCGCTGTCGATGTTCCACCCCTGCTCAGAGAACACACACTCTCGCTCTACATCTAACCCCTGTAATGAAGTATTGATCTCCAACGTAGCACTGCTTTAAGCTCGGTATTATATTTCATTGTTATTCTGAAGTAATGCGTTGCCCTCGTCCCTGGTCCACATGCTAATTTCATCCAGACCCTTTCTACCTTAACAATTCCCAACTAAACTTTCCGATTTAATTACGTCTCCTTCAAAGTTCCATCCTAGTATTCTCTCCACTTTGGTAAATTACATATCCCCGACCCCCTATCCCCCCCTTGTTTAATGTGAACATTGTGGGGACCTCGATACAAGGGCTCTCCTGAACATTGGATGCTACTGCTCTATGGACTTTACCCAACAACCATTTGTTTTTTGACAGAAGGAGAAAGAGCAGCTATAAATTCACAGTAATGGGAATATTTCTGCATTGGGAAAAAGGGAGCGTTGGAAATAATTTAGGATAAAACACTTTAATTCTATCTGATGAGGATTCGAATTCTGATCTCATTAGTGGCTAACTAGATTAAAATAACTTTGCATTTAGACCATACTTACTTACCGATGTGGATAAATATTTTGTTCATTTAAAATTTATCCCAAAATGCTACTATTTATTATTAAAATATGTCAACGTAATGTAAATTTGTAATAAAGTATTAAACTAATTTAATAGGGACCACTACAAATGACAATACACTTCCGAACATTTTAAATTTAAAAATGGGACTAGAGAAAGAAATAGAGGAGGTTAGGGGGAACAGGACATAAAATTATTTAAAAAAATTTTTTTAGATGAGATGGAAGATTTAAATTGGTAAATTGATAATAGTAACGGGATCATTTCTAATGACAACATTTATCTTAAATATTAGTTATTTCTAACAAGGAGCCTATTGAATGGAGGGTTTCAAAATTTTCAAAATTAAATAATAATCAACATCTCAAATTGCTAGATGATTGAGTTATTTCAGATGGTTAAAGGATCACCTCAGACAGTGTAGAGGTGTGAACGTTATTATATTACAAAATGAAGGAGTGAAAATCGGGAAGGCGGGTCCACTGTACATTTCCAAAGCTGTCATAAAAACTTATTTTGGGGGGTGGAAAATTGAAATTCAACGTATAAGTAAATGTACCTTACTGGATTGACGAATAACGTCTGAACAGATGGAATTTCAAAATTGAAGCCAAGAAATGGAAGAGCTTAGAATGTACGTACATATACACAGCTAATATAGAACAGTATTTTTAAGTTGGCTGAAATCTTGAATTTGGTATGCACGTAAAGCACCATATTAGATAGCCTAATCAGTCATAAATCTCAAATTGGAAATGTCGGAACTGAAAAGGGAGGAGGGGAGAGGTATACATTATACTTCTTGACATGAGAGAGAATTTAAATTGTCAAAGTTGGTGAGACTACATAACCATATATGTTGGAAAGTGAACAGGGTGCAAATGTCCCAAGCAAAGCCTTACTCGGCATGGTGGAAAACTTTAACTTTGTAAAGGCTGACTAAAAATGTAGAAAAAATATAAATCAATAAACAAACTTAAGATATCTAATGTGAATCCATTAATATAACTAATATATAGCTAAAGATCCAAGGATAGATTATCAAAATAACAATTCAAATAAACCAATTCTGGCAACGTAATTTCGGGACCATTATTCTCTTTGGGAAATCATGATGCTTAATATTCAATATATTTCTGTAACAGAGTCTACTATTACATTTACGTACTTTGATAAACCGTCATGATCTTTTCTTCAACGTGTTTCTGTAACACTGTATATTATTTTGTTTCGCTTATATTTTTATGATCGTCCTATTTAAATATTGCTCTTTCAACGGATTGTGTTCGTTTGTGCACTCAATTTTAGAACAAGGTAATATTTTAGTTTATTTTTTATATATTTAATTTGTGATCGCCATAGTTAGTTCAGAGTTGTACACGAAGGAACTATCATAATTATTGAACGCCCTAATATGATATAATTTGGTGCGGCATTGACCTACACGTGCTAAGGATGGTTTAAACTGACATTCATTGTAATTGAACTGCTGGAAGACCTAACAGTCCTCATTCTGTGTTGTTAAACTAGTCAATGTTTTGAATAGTTGGGGCATCCAATAAGATTTGTAGATAAAAATATAATACCATTGTTTTAATATTTTTAAATTTTTTTGAAGAATAAAATATCATACCCTTAAAAATAACCTTTTTTTAGAGAGCATAACAATATATTTGTATCACTATTGCTAGTGATCAAATGCATTAAATTATAAACCCTTTTTAAATTCTATTCCTTGTTATTATAAAAGGTTTAGTCATAAACTCCCACTTTCAAATATTATACGGATCTTTTTAAAAGATAAAAGAAAATTACATATTTTTTTCATATTCACCCCCTTTGTGAACATTAGTAATAAAACATTAATGTTTGTAGAAAATCAGGAAAAAGTTGATTTACGATCATATTATGAAATGCCAAAGTAGAGATACAAATGAAGACAAGGATTGTTACTGTAAATAAAGACCTGTACATTATTTGCACGTACAGTACTGTGCACAATATTATATTATCTCTCCAGAACATAGCCTGGAATTGATCTATTACAACCATGTGGTAAAATAATGCCAGCCTCTGCCAATAGAGGGATTCATGTGGTTAACACAACGGACGCTCTGGCCTTTTATCTCAGTTTTCTAGAACGGAACTCCTCCTTTTTCACCAAGCAGCTCCTCCTTTTTCCTCCCTAGGAACGGCTGCCCCCTTTTCAAATCCATTGCTTCGCAGAAACATCTGGCTCTATATTTATATATGTGATTATTTTATTGTTGATTCTTAGTTTTACTCACTTTGTTGGCCGCACGGTCTAGTCAATTACTATCGCAACAATCCAGACTGCCAATGGCTGGGAGATCATGGTTCGATCTAGGTCTGGTGTACTAAGGATAGATTTTTACAAATGGTTTCTTACTTCACTCCACGCAAATTCGCTTCACTTCCTCATAATTCAACCTTATTCATCCCTAGCCCATTAGCGAAGCTAGTAAATAAGCGTTTAGCCCAAACGGGTAGTAATACGTGGTGGTAAAAACTTAAATATAAAAATATTACTTTAGTAATGAATTGTAAATTATATGAGCCAAATGACTTTTTATCAAAATTGTCTAAAAACTAAGTTGGAAATTAGTTTTATAGTGTTACAAATGATAAGTCTGGTATAGTGTTTCAACTGCAAGATATTTAGGCTAGATAAGTTTATAAATTATATAAATATAATAAACATGTTATATATAATAAATAAAGATTTATTTATAAATACAATTTTCGTAGTTTAGTATTGTAAACATTCTCAGTGTCAATACAATTACTATTTATTTTGTTTTAAATGGTAATATTGTATTAATATTTCAGGGCTAGCATTATATAATTAATAGATTATGTTTGATCAAAATATTTTAAACAATTCCTTGTTTATATATTAAGTAATATATTTGGGCATTATTTTATCTTAATGCGTTTTGCAGCTTAGAATCTTAAGTATAACAAATAAAAAACAATATTTGGGCTAAATACATCCTGTTTGGACGCTAAAGGATACCTAAATATGTTCTGTATTTCAAATTGTTATTTTAGGTGATTTTTAAACATGTATACATTTGATAGCTTATGTTCTATAATGAGTCAAATTTAAATAACATTGCTGTCAAATTTTGTATTTTTTAAATTAAGACGTTGATAAAAATACCCCTTATTTATTCTAGTTGTTTAAAATATGTTTAAAATGAAAATACATAGTAAGTTCTCAGTATAATTTTCAATATTATGCTATGATATTGAAACCATGTTCTTCTTCATACAAAGTGCAACATAAATTAAATTTAGTTCCTCACATGTCATACCAACCTTATCTCTCAGTTTTTAATGATGATCTTGAGGAAGGCCTCAAGTTCTTTGTTCTACTTCTAACCAACAAGATAAAAGCGTCTTGCTGGCTTAGAGTATTAGACTGACTTGTCTTTCAAGCTACAGGTTGGATTGGGGTCAGGATCAATAGGGTAGAATGTAGAGGAAAGTACACACATTTGAACTATGAGAAAGGAGAAAGTCATTTTGAAAATACCACCTTCAACACACCCAGCCTGATTTAAAGCACCAACCTGCTCGTAATATCTAATGTAGGAATATTTTGCACAAGTTTGGTTCTCCACATAATATTCTAAATATGTTTTGACAATCCACCTATCCACCAGAGATTATTATTTTATTACATGCGTCCACATATCTTTCGCTGCTCTCAGCTTGTTTTTTATACGATTAATGAGTCTGCATCATGATGCTTCCATCCCTGAACGCGTTTAGTGGATTTCGTGGATATCAAACATTAATTGAGTCATAAATAAGGCTAAAAGGTCCCAGTTTGGAGAGGGAGGTGTTCTATAGTTGGAGCCGTTGTCATCCACAGACAAATGTGAGCTGTAGGTCAACCCCTCTCAATACTCAGCTATACATCTTCCTGATGTAGGAAGCTAAAACAATTAATGAATCACTAATATACTTAGCTCATTGTACTCAAATTGTAATGGATAATTATTTGGTTACCACTTCAACATATTTTAGTTTTACGTTGTTACCATATAACATTGAAACATTTCTGTCATTGAAACAATATTAGAAGCTTTTAGAAGCAACGCAACAACACATATATTTTTTTCAGGCAAAAATGATTGGTTATAAATAATAAAAAACGAGAACATATTCAAAATAATAAACAATATAATATTCAACTAATTTTTATAAATGTATTACTGCCTCTTACTGCCCGTTCGGGATATACGCATATGTACTAATTACGTTAATGTTCCAGGGATGAAAAGGGCTATATATAAAAAGAAAGTATACCCACATTTTCGTGGAGAGACTGGACACCCATTTAAGGAAAACCACCCTCAGCACATCCTACCAGGATTTAAATCCCGATTTTTCACGTCATTGGCAGTCTAGACTACTAAGAGAGTGATGCCTTAGATAATGCGGCCATCGAGATGGTTTTTACTAAATGGATTTTTTAAATTGAACATATATTATGAAATAAATGTCTAATTGATTATAAATATTGTTGATAAATTTTATCTACTGACCATTCAAACAGGGTGCTAAATAAATAATGGTATAATATGCAAATTTATAGCTATGTGGAGCAAGCTACGAACAAATAGTATGAGAATCTTTGTTACAGGTCATCCATGAACCACATTATGACCTTTCTTACCTTATTTACCTCTTCCCAATGTAATACCAAGTAGACATTATAAATAAAGTGCTATATATATATTAAATATATACTTATAACATTGTCGCACTCAGGCGCAGTTCAGTGTGGGCTGCCTATGTCCAAGGCGGTACAGGGCCAGCAGAACTGGGTTATGTGGAGGGAGAGTAGTGTTGGGTGGATAGCTGGCCATAATTAACACACTAATTGCCCCGCTGCTCTTCTGTTTTACCCAGCCCACCATTTAACAGACAGAAAAACTTTACTTGACTAAAAAAACATGGGGAAAACCTATTAGTGAAGCAGTTTTACATTCACTTATTTAATTTTATTCATTCGAAACAAGACAAAAAAGCTATGTGTGACGTTTATTAAGGGGTAAACAATGATTTAAATTATTTTAGGGAACGTGCTCTGTCAAGTTCAACATAATGGTAAAATGATAAAAAAAATTCAAACAAACCCTTTTAAAAAAATTGTTAGCTACTTTGGATTAATCATATGTAAGACAAAATTATATTTTACTAAGATTCATACAGTATAAAGAAAATTTATGAATCCTACTTAATAAAATGTTTACTATATTTTCATGTTCGCATATTAGTTTGATAAAAATGTAGTTTTCATATGGTGTGAAAAAAAAATTATATAGTCTATAAATCTCATTGCATTTTCTATTGGTCTAATTGTGATCTGAGCCACACATCTTAAAAAATATAACTTTATAAATAATAATAATAATAATAATAGTAATAATGGTATTAATAGAAATATAAAACTTCAGTTGTATATTAAGGTTTTGGAGTTCTTAGCTTCCATCATCTAAGGATCCCTCTCAGAGGCATCAACCAGTGAGACCATAAATTTGATTCCTAAGCATGTACGAGGAAAAACCATATGATTATGTTTTGTAAAATCTGTAAATAACGTCTTTACAAGAGCGAGATGAAAATAGGGTAACTATGTCCAAGAGGACAAGATGTAGAGTCTGTTTGGCTCTTGTGGCAGACCAAGAGGAGAGCTTGATGTGGCTCTTCCACTAAAAATCACCTATAGTGGTACTTGAATATTAATTTTACAAGGAGAAATATTATATTTTTGCCAAACATTTATAGGTAATAGATTATTTACGGAGAACAGAACAAATCTTTGTATTTTCTTAGCACGTCTTACTACCCATTCAAGCTATTCTTATAAATATGGTTTACATTATATCTTAATAAAAAGAGCCAATGTTTCTTTATTAGATAAGTTACGATGGAGTTCACCAAAATGTCACATGAGATTGTCCCTCTAAAAACTAGTGGAATGGCTGAACATGATATTATACAAATTTTTGTATTATTAAGCAATAAGCAATGAGTTTCATTGTATATCTTATAAACTCACTTTGTTTCGGGTACTATTTTGCATTCTTGTGGCACGACATCATCTCATGTTTCCACAATGAGGGTAAGAATCCAGGACTGCCAACATTTGGCTAGGATTTTAGATTTGTGAAAATAAAACAATATGTAGGAAAGGGAGGGATTGGGATGATACAGTATATAGGCAGATTTTCACTCTTCACGTTGTATAAATAAGACAAATAAAAGTGTTCCAACACAAGTTTCGTTCTGTGTGTGAATGTGAAGTTGTGGAGAGAACTAAGGTTTGGAATTTGTGGCTACAGCCAGTGGACCAGTATTAACGTATTAAAGAGCCTCCCAGTTTTATTTACAAAGGATGTCATGTCAAACTGGCTAGCCCCTATATATAAAGAAAGTTGCTCCTGGCAACCAGTCTAACCTGAAGACTATAACTAACAGAAGGACCAGACAAAGACTATGTAATCTAGACTAATATTGGGAGTATTTGTAAGTACGACTCTTGGATATTATGACTAATATTACTTTATTTAGGGTTACGTGTATGTTTACCTTTATAGCTACAGATCTGCCTTGTATAGCTACAGCTCTGCCTCGTATAGTTACAGCCCAGCCTTGTATAGCTACAGCCCTGTATTGTAAAGCTACAAATGTCTTGTATAGCTACAGCTCTGCCTTGTATATCTACAGCTCTACCCTGTATAGTTAAAGCTCTGCCTTGTATAGCAACAGTTATGCCTTGTATAGCTACAACTATGCCTTGTATAGCTACAGCCCTGCCTTGTATAGCTACAGCTATGCCTTGTATAGCTACAGCTATGCCTCGTATAGTTACAGCCCTACCTTGTATAGCTACAGCCCTGCCTTGTATAGCTACAGCCCTGTATTGTATAGCTACAACTCTGTCTTGTATAGCTACAGCTCTGCCTTGTATGGCTACAGCTCTACCGTGTATAGTTAAAGCTCTGCCTTGTATATCTACAGTTATGCCTTGTGTAGCTACAGCCCTGCCTTGTATAGCTACAACTATGCCTTGTTTAGCTACAGTTCTGCCTTGTTTAGTTACAGCTATGCCTTGTATAGCTACAGCTCTGCCTTGTATAGCTATATCTATGCCTTGTATAGCTACAGCCTTGCCTTGTTTAGCTATAGCCCTGCGTTGTATAGCTAAAGCCTTGACTTGTATAGCTACAGCTCTGCCTTGTATAGCTACAGCTTTGCCTTGTATAGCTACAGATCTGCCCTGTATAGCTACAGCCCTGCCTTTTATAGCTACAGATCTGCCTTATATGTATGTACAGAGATGCCTTTTATAGCTACAGCTCTGCCTTGTGTAGCTACAGCCCTGCCTTGTATAGCTATAGCCCTGCCTTTTATAGCTACAACACTGCCTTGTATAGTTATAGCCCTGCCTTGTGTAGCTACAGCTCTGCCTCGTATAGTTACAGCCTTGCCCTGTATAGCTACAGCCCTTATTTGTATAGAAACAACTATGCCTTGTATAGTTAAAGCCCTGCCTTGTATATATATAGCTCTGCCTTGTATAGCTATAGCCCTGCCTTGTATAGCTACAGCTCTGCCTTGAATAGCTACAGCCCTGCCTCGTATAGACTACAGCCCTGTATTGTATAGCTACAACTCTGTCTTGTATAGTTACAGCTCTGCCTTGTATAGCTACAGTTATGCCTTGTGTAGCTACAGCTTTGCCTTGTATAGCTACAACTATGCATTGTGTAGCTACAGCTCTGACTTGTATAGCTACAGCCCTGACTTGTTTATATATAGCCCTGCCTTGTATAGCTAAAGCCCTGCCTTGTATAACTACAGCTCTGCCTTGTATAGATACAGATATGGCCTGTATAGCTACAGCCCTGCCTTTTATAGCTACAGATCTGCCTTATATGTATGTAAAGATCTGCATTTTATAGCTACAGCTCTGCCTTGTATAGCTACAGCCCTACCTTGTATATCTACAGCTCTGCCTTGTATAGTTATAGCCCTGCCTTGTATAGCTACAACTCTGCCTCGTGTAGTTACAGTCCTGCCCTGTATAGCTACAGCCCTGACTTGTATAGCTACAACTATGCCTTTTATAGTTACAGCCCTGCCTTGTATAGATATAGCTCTGCCTTGTATAGCTACAGCATCACCTTGTATAGCTATAGCCCTGCCTTGTATAGCTACAGCTCTGCCTTGTATAGCTACAGCTATGCCTTGTATTCCTACAGATCTGCCTTGTATAAGCTACAGCTCTGCCTTGTTTAGCTACAGCCCTGCCTTGTATAGCTATATCCCCGTCTTGTATAGCTACAGCTCTGCCTTGTATAGTTATAGCCCTGCCTTGTATAGCTACAGCTCTGCCTCGTATAGTTACAGCCCTGACTTGTATAGCTAAAACTATGCCTTATATAGTTACAGCCCTGCCTTGTATAAATATAGCTCTGCCTTGTATAGCTACAGCTCAGCCTTGTATAGCAATAGCCCTGCCTTGTATAGCTACAGCTCTGCCTTGTATAGCTACAGCTATGCCTTGTATTCCTACAGATCTGCCTTGTATAAGCTACAGCTCTGCATTGTATAGCTACAGCCCTGCCTTTTATAGCTACAGTTCTGACTTGTATAGCTACAGCCCTGCCTTGTATAGCTACAGCTCTGCCTTGTATAGTTACAGCTCTGCCTTGTATAGCTACAGCTCTGCCTTGTAATGCTACAGCCCTGCCTTATATATATGTACAGAGCGCTCATGCACAGCCTTATTTCTGGTAATTCATTATGAACAAGTGTATGACACGTTTTATATTCTATAGCCTTACGATAAAACTAAAATTTAACTGAAGTTAAATAAGTTTCTATTTGATAGCTCACTATTCAATAGGAGTATTGCCCTGAGAAAAGAATTTGATTTAACAATTTTCAAACCATTTATTAAGCTCTTTTTCTATCTATATTTGTGAGATACGCAAATCAAAAGGATTAATATATTTCAGAACAACTGTCTAAGTTGTATTGCTGACACACTCTGGTACGTAGCCAATAGGATTCTGCAGCCAGAATCGATCACGGATCAAGGAATACTTGTATAGTAAATATTTACCAGTCCTAGTATCACAAGGTTTCTTCCAGGTACTTGAGAAACCATGGAAATTTCCAAAAGCTTCCTTAATCCTTGTTGTATAAATGAGACAGTAATAGCCAGAGGTACACAGGATATTCTTCTCACAAAGTAATGAGCCACACATATATCTAGGAATAACATTGGTTAAGCATTCATCTTCTGTTTAATTTTGTTTTCTATTACATATTTAAACTCTTTCAGGAGTATTTCACGAGAATAAATATTACACACTTTAATTATGCCAAGACTTAATATTCCGTTCATATTTTTTATTTATTTTTGTATTTTCTTTCATTCAGCTGATAACAATGATTTTGGGAACAAATTAACATCCCATAAGAATGACCCTCTAAAGGTTATTGGGCTGCGATACATATATACTAAACCCAATAAGTTTGAAAAAAAGTATAATATTCTGAAAAAGTCAGCATATCTAAATATATAACTATACACATTTTGTAATAATAAGATAAATTTGTCTATTATATCAACTAACCGACCCTAAACTACAGGATAGCCCAGTGCTATTTTGAAAACTTGAGCATTTGATTTAGGTCACATGGGGATACTTTATCATTTTTTTTTATAAATAATTAAATAACCAAAGCTATTATTTATGCTTTTAGTGGGAACTACTCCCTCTAGATATCATATTCTGAAAATTGAAAAATGACACCTGGACACGGGAATCGAAATCACGAACTTTGGCTTAGTACTCCAATGCGATTCCCGTGTCCAGGTGTCATTTTTAAATTTTCAGAATATGATTTTTTTTATACTAAAAATATCATTATCAGATATAATTCAAATTTATAATTGAAATGAATAATTTAATGCAAAGATTTGCAGCATATTAATGCTACTTGAAACAAGAATGCATGTGAGCATTTCCTTTCCCCACTCCTTTTCCGGGATGGTTGGCAATACCGCCGCCAGGTATCGTGGGCGTGACCTGGAGGTAGTTCAGCACTCCTTGTATTGTAGAATGTAGACGACCGAGAGAGGGACAGCCAGCGGTGGCATGAGTGGTCCAAGAGTAATAAGCCTATTGAAATTTGCTACCAACAAAATTCTATTTGGAGTTGAATAATTTAATAATCATGCTTATCGACAAAGGCAAGTGCTCATTAGTGGCTGATACGTCTTTCTCATATTATCTTGTACGATTCACAATATTCAAACACGTTTGACGTATTATTAGGGGACTTGGAGAATATTGCTACGTGGTCGTTGCAATAACCAAGAGTACAGAATAGGCTCGGTCAACGCTTGGCGTTACACAAGAACATCCAGGGCGTTACATGTGCAAAGCCGAGGGCGTTACACAAGAACATCCAGCGCGTCACAGAATTTATTATTTATATGATAAGCTTTGTTTACTTAAATATATAGTGGCTAGCATTCAAAAACTATAAATCATAATATGTTTTTGAAAACTATTAAGGCATATAAAGTGGTGAGACGAGACCAAATTTATTAGTTTGTTTTTTAAATAATTAAAATTTTAAACTAAACTTTGAACATGAAAATTCATACATTTAATATGAATGGTGTCCTTTTCCAATCTATATCTTTTATATTTCGGGAAAACTTTATTTTCTCACATAAAATTTCTGGCTGTTAAGTATCTAAACAAATAAGTTAGTGTCATATTTCAAAATATTGTAAAAATTCTGCACTTTTTAAATAAAATACAGAACACAAAACTGGATTTGATGATTTTTGTGTGTGACATATTATTATATAAGATAAAAATATCGAATAAAAGAATAAGCCGGACCACCTTTTATGAGCTTAAATAGTTATTTGAGAAAAACTTAATGAGGAATATGTTTATTTAAATTGAGAGTTTAATGTATTTTTAATTTTTTTAATATTTCAAGGACGCATGTTTTCTAAGGCTTTTAGTATAAGTTAATTAATAATTAATATCAAACAAACACAGAACTAATCAATTTTGTATGACAATAATTATTCTACTTGTTGATAAATAGAATAGTTTGTTAGTTACACATCACAATACAAATATGAGGGTGATAATGACAACTGCCACAGCTCCTTGAGGTCCTTGGTATTTGGGGGCTAAGGACCTGAAGTCCTCATCCTGTATAAGAGAACGTTTGTCCTTGGTCACAGTGTTCTTAATCCAACGCAGATATCCAGCGACCCTCACAAATACGCCAGGCTTGAGCTTGCCTGCGCACTCCTGTCCAAAGGAGGTAACTCCCTCCTGAATATCATCCGGCCCACATACAAGAGGTCCACCAGAGTCGCCCTGAAAACATTCATTGAATAACAATGTTCTATGATAGCTGTTATTAGAGAATTTAGTAGTTTTATCTATAGATTGTTCCAAACAGTGTATTTCTCCCCTTCTTCTCACACTATAGATGTAACATTCTAAACGAGACTTGGTGAGACTGTGTCTTTCATTAGAGCAATGGTTCTCAAACTGGGGGTCAGGGCTGTAAAGCACTATTATTGCTTCTAAATTCGAATGCTAAGGTTTCATGAGCATCCATATCATTAATGGCATTCCAGTTTAATCATGAAAAGAAGATGAAACTACTTTCTAACATTATTGTTAATGGCTTACTCTTGAAGAAAATCGATCGTGCTCTCAATCCCTCGACCTAGGTTACAATTTGTGTTTTTTGGTTTCTTCTTTTTGGAAACTGCGGTGTGCGATTCACATATCCTCTTTTTAAGCTCGGATAGAATGAAACCTAGGTCGGGGGATTGGACGGTAACGATATATTTTATTCAAGAGACAGCCATTACCTCTTTGTCCAATACAGCAGTGTAAAGTGTGTTCTTCTTTTAATTGTAAAGCCGTACTGTTTTCTTTCCTCTTTTCCTGGAATTTCTTTCAAATACTTATAATATAAATACTTCATAAAGTAAAAAAGAGGTTTTCACTATAGAGGTATACATTTTTAAGTTATTAAAATATTAACAAATGTATTAAAAAGGGGACAGATATAAGAATATGTTTTTTTATTACATTATTTTTCCCATTCAAAATATATAACATAAATGTAAAAATCGTTTTAACCTTTTCGATAACTTAAAGGTAGAAAAATTATTGTGATCGTCAAAAAAAATCAAACTTGAGATTTTTATGAATTTTGACGTTTTATTACCCAACGATTTTGAATAAATTTCATTTTTAAGCATTGATTAACATTACTAAAAAAAGTTTCTCATAATTCTTCGTCAAAATTACCTTTAGGGTTTCAGTCTTATGAGTAAATTATATTTTTTTATCATAAAAACACTTTGAGACATGAAATTGCCTATCATTAGAAATATTTAGATCTAATTGTAGTAAATATCTTTTATTTGAAAACTATTTTTACCAAAGCAATAATTTTCAAGCTATATGCAAATATAAATATTTTGTAACTTTCTAACACTAAAGGTAAAGTATTGCGATCGTAAAAAGGAATTTATCCTGAGATGTTGATGGATGTCGACGTTTAATGCACCCCGAACCCTAAAAAGTGGTTTTTGCAATGCCATCTGTCTGTGTGTCTGATAACCTTAAAATTAAGTGTCGTTTACTAGAGGATTAAAAAAGAAACAATTAATTTTCTCAAAATCGGCTCTAACGATTTTAATTATAATTCATATCCACGCGTTGTTTAAGATCATAAACAAATTGGGTATTTTCACTTTCCAATGAAAATGAGTCCTATAGGATTTTACCTAAGTAAAAATTTTCAAATCTACGCAACTGTTTGAAATAATAAATAACTTATAGTTGCAAAATTGTAGTAATATACAAAACAAACAAATTTTATTTGAATTCTTTTTTTATAAAACCAGTGGTTTCTGATATTTTGGCAAATATATTAATACAATTTTGTGAGCTTTAGTTACAGAGATACAACTTGTGTTTTCAACTCAATAATTCTGTAATGTTATAGACAAAGTAAAATGATAGGTCTCTCAAAAAGTTGATAATCATTTTCTTTTAACTTAGGGGAAATGTTTGTACAGCAATAATCTACTTCTATAATTTTAGACTCACTAGTCAATATTTAACTTTTTATTGGTCAAAATATATAAATGAGGAATTTAGTAGCAATGGGATGACCTTAAGACCCCTAATAAGATATAACAATTTTTAACTGGAAGTCGAGATTTTAATAGAAAGTGTTGCCCTTTGTGGATACAATCTTTTATTATTCGAAATATACTAGTTAGGACATTAATTCTTTAAAAATAAAATTGCATAATTTAAAACCAGGGGCAAAAAAAGTTTTACGTAATTATAGCCTAATTTGTGCTCAAATATGCTAGTGTATATTATTTTGTTTCATATATATTGCGAGTTTTGAGTAAATCTCTCTATTTATATAAATGAAGTGAGGAAGTCTGTGCCAAGTTCCATACCATTAATTTTATTTTTATTTAGAATTATCTTATAGCATGTGATGTTATTTTTGGTTAAATGAGTTACTTATAATAGAAATCTAATAATCAGTTCACTAAATTCTTCAAATATATAATATCTTTGACCATTTTACTGTTTATTTGTTTTAAATTTCATTCAAAACTCCTAAAATTTTGAATATTCATTATTTATTCATTTACAATTAAAATATATGTTATACATATAATCTACTTACCTTTATTTCACTATATTAAATCATTTTTCTTTATTTTATTAATAAACTGCCAACCCGCCATGTTTATTATTTTGTTGGTAGGTGATTTTAACGCTATCTGCTCCAGAAAGTGGTTTATTTCGGAACTATTATGATACCAATGTATTTTATGTTCTTGGACGCTTATAACATCTGGCTGTCTCTTGAAACAATAATTGACCCTAGCGGAAGAAATTATTATTCTCTTTTTGTTTTTTTGTTTGGTGCAAAGTTTAAATTAATTCTAAAGATAACTTATGTTCATATGTAAAAATTATAATCATCTTTATAGTAATACTTCCAATAATTAAATAGTTAAGATTGTTTGTTTTATTCTTGCTTATAAATTCCGGCGAATGTTTTCTCCTAGGCTGGTAATTGTTTATTTTAAAACAAAAAGAACGTGTTTGTGTTTGGTCTTACTTTTTGTTGTGACTCTTAAAATTGGCTTCGAGAGTTGAAGGAAGGATCCGATCTGGGGATCCTTCAATTATATTTTTTGAAAGGTTCATGGTAGTTCTAATCATCTAAAACTTCTAAAAGAGGTATAAACTTGTGAAAAAGGTTGAGTGGAAGCACTCAAGGAAGATTTTTGTGGAAATTTAAGGCCGGAGAGTTAAATATTGACGGAGCTTTGATTCAACATTTTTACCAGAGCAAGGACATTTTCGGGTGAGATCAAATCCATCTGTAAACATCCTGTTATGGATGTAAATAATTAAGCATAATCCTTAAAATTACTAAAGAAGGACAAATAATTTCAGTTTCCAAACTAGAATTAATACCTTTTGTCCACCTCAGAACAATATTTTTTTTTTTTTATTATTTGTTACATGTTATAAAGAATAAATTTTGTTGTTAAAATCCTGTTATTTGCTTAAAGAAATATTACTATTATACTCACAATTCAAGTGAGAGTTTAACAATTTCAAGTATTGCTTAGCAATACTTATATTAATTTTATAACTTAAGAGGCATGCCTTAGTAGGTAGGGTTTATTTAAGGATATCATTCACTACAATAATTAAAATCACTCTTTAAATTTAATTGTTTTATTTTTATTTACATCAATGTACATTGTATTTTCTTTTGAACTTGCATCCCATGTATAGCGATGCTCAGTAGATTGGATTGGTCAGAGCAAGAATAATAATCTGCATCAGGAAGTCTTCGGTTGTAAGTGTCCAACTTAAGTCCAAACTTTAGGTAAAGTCCAGGGGTCTTGAGAGAAAGGGTTTTCGTATTACCGCTGAGCAGTTTATGGGGATAAATTTATTCAATAATTAAAAATCTACCTATCTCACAAAATAAAAGGGGTTGGTAGTTGGCGCCCAATACAATACTATATTATATTATATATTATTTATATAATATATAAATTAAAATATATTCGTATATTCATTCCTAAATTCCTAAATAATAAATAAATAAATGACTAGAATAAATAAAAATAAATAAATACATAAATACATATATATATTTTTTTTCATTACAAGCATAAGCTCACTGCTCAAATATTTACGTTTTAGTAATATCTCTACAACTTGTAGAATGGTTGTAGAGGAAAGGGGATTATACATGAACACATAGGGGTTCCTCATAGGGTTTCGCAGCTTTTATAGGGTTCCTTGTGATAACTAATCTTGAGAGTCACTGCATAAGAGTATGACCAACTACTCTATACTCCCCTTCTCTGAGCTAAGAATAATCAAAATTTCTCTTTCAAATTATTTAGAATGTTTTCAAATAAAGTTTTCTGACAAGATAATAGAACAATTTTAAAATATATTAACAAAGAGGATTTCTAAAAACTAAAGTTATTTATTATGACATCAGATTTTGTAATAAATAAATATAATTTATAAAACGTTAGTAAATATTGAAAAATATATTTAAAAACATTTGATAAAACATTCTAAAAAAATAATTATAATAAGGAGTGTAATTTAAGTAAAAGATAAGACTTGGAATTCAAAAGTAATGTTTTTAAATCTATTGATTGGAAAACAATTTTTAAGGATATTAATAAGAACAAGCTGTTCTGGCCGAAAACGTCGCCTTCTTTTAAAACACGAATTTTTAAATTTAACATAAAATTATTTATCAAATAAATTAATATTTTGTATATAAATATGTATAACATGAACAAACATACAATTGATTTTAAAATTTAACGTTAATTCGTTTATTAACAAAATCATATTTTTTCATGAAATTTTTTATAAATATTTTAATTAAGAAGTTTAATTAATAGGCTTAAGCTACATGAGCTATATTTTAACTAGTCATTTCCTCAGATAATTAAATCAGAGAACTTCTTTATAAACAATATTATTTGTTTAAAGTACATTGTTCTCTACATCACTTGTTTTCACTTCAATTAGGATTATTTCCATGCATTGAGCTAGTGGGCTTGGCTGAGTGCAAAGTTTGGCCAATGCGAAAAGACAGGGCTAGGCAATAATATCCCAGCTTTTGTAAAAGTTTAAGCTTGTCTCATATTAATTATCACTGAAAAGCAATTGTCAACGGAAATTGCCTGTGTTGTAATTTTAATAGCAAAATAATTTCTGTAGTAGATAATTTCATTCTAGGAATAAATATTCATTCCCCGCGTAATGTTCCAGTAGGTACTTCACAGTCAGTGGTGTTATTGTGCATTTGTTTCACTCATATTCTTGTATCATTTATCAGACCTTTCACTGTGTATAAGTTAAGCATAAATCACGCAAATGGATCTTCTTTGAATTCCAGTGTAGTCCAGGGTAGTCCACTTAATTACAGATGGATTAAAAACTCTGAAGGAAACTAGTTGTTCACTGATTTCGTTGGTAACAATAACGTCACTACTATAATAAAAATAAATCCAAATATCACCAGGGAACTTTTATAGAACTTCGCTTTTAACATCAACGCAATCTTAATTTTTTCTAGTCAAAGTTGCTTTGTCAATAATTGAATTGTTAGCGATGGTTTGTTTTATAATTTATCCATATACAAAATTGACCAAAATCTACCAAACTGGCTGCTCTTAACATCAATGCCGAATCATACTAGAAGAGGAGCAGAATCTATAGTTACAATGTTCAATATTCCGTTGCGTACTAAGAGAAAAAATTGCAAAAATACGAGTTCGACTTCAGAAACTTCCATGCTAGTCTAAGAACAACTTGTGTAAATTTTGGCTAGAGACGGTGGCGCTTCAGGCAAACTTCCACTGAGGAACTTTTGCCGCTGTGAGGTAGTACAGGTGATTTTGGATAAAAGTCATCACATATCAGTAATAGATTTACATTGAATGCAATATGTTTTTTATTGTAATTTCTAATTATTAATAATTTCTATTTTGGTGACAAATTTCCTATTGTAGAGGTTTAATAATATAGATAATACCCATTTTAAATTTAACTGAGAACCACAAATAAGAACTATTAAGGAAGCTGTAAGATATAGGCTAATAGTTTTATTAAAACAGTTTTGGATTTATGGTTTTCCCAGTTGACCTTTGACTTTTAATTTGAAAATAATACTTTTCAAACTAAAATGTATTGGGATGACGGTACTATTACAAAAAGGGGCGAACTTTCAATACCAAAGAAAATAACAGGTCTTTTCATAGAATTTAAGATGAATATATTTATTTTACTATATAATTTAAAAAAATAACAATAAAAAGTGTAAAAAACTCTTAATATTAATTAATTTATATTATCAGTACAGAATGTTGTACGTATGATTAATAAAGATAGAGCAAAAGAAATGATAAACTATGAAACCTATGTGTTGAGATTCATGAATGTTAATTGAGACTGGGTCATCTATTTTATTTAAATAGTTTTTTATCATCTCATATTAATACATGTTAGGATTATACGTCTATAGCTTATACCAATTGTTTAGGGATGAGGAAGTTTAAACTTGGATAAAGTGTACCCACATTTGAAATTTATGAAACAAACCTCAGTAAAACCAACCGGGATCGAACCACGATCTCCCCTCATCAACGGTCTAGTCTAGTGACAATAATGACGCCTTGGACCATGTGATCACTGAAGTGGGTCTCTATTAATAAAAGTATTTCTGTCTTTCTTCCCTTTTAAAACTTTTGTACCTTTTTGCCCTTTCATCATTTTTATTCCTTTTACCTCATTTAACCTTTTATATAAGATTTACTCTAAGCCCTTTTCCCTCTTCCTTCCATTTTTGTTCTTTTCTTCATTATTTTTGTAATTTTTTTCCCTTTTGTCTTTTTTCCTTGTCATCCTTTATGCCCTTTATATTCTTTCAAATTGTTTAGTCCAATTTAGACTTTCTTACCTATGTATCTAACATTTTAAACTCTTTTTATTTTTATTAAGATTTATGTTTTACTCTTTTTGCCATTTTTTCAAACTTTCTACACGTCCTTTTTAACCATTTTACTCTTTTTACCTTAAAATATTTCAATCGGGCTAAGTCGGGTGTTAATATAAAAAGGTGTAAAAGGTACTAACTTGGGCCAAAAAGTTTAAAAAGGTAATATGTAAATCTAATATTTTGTTAGTTAAAAAGGGACAAAAGTGTAAAAAGCATTAAAATGGGAAATAGGCAAAAAATATCAATAAGGTAAAAAGGTAAAAAGAGAAAGGGCAAAAAAGGGTGAAGAGTCTAAAAAGGAAAAACTTATAAAATGTGTACAAAGATTGAAAATGCTAAAAGAAGCCTAAAGAGCATAAAGGGTAAAAAGGGAAAAATAAATAAAGGTGTTCAAAAAGGGCAATGAGGGCAAAAAGGTGTACAAAGAGTAAAAATTGAAAATTGGGAAAAAAGGGTAAACGGGGTAAAAGGGTATATATTGAGCTAAGAATGGTAAAAAGGGTTTACGGGATGAAAAGCGTACACGAGTGAAAATGGTTACACGAGGGAGTAATGGTAAGCGGGGATAAAGAGGACTAAAAATATGCTAAAATAATTTCGATAAGATTTTTTAATTTTTTCTTAGACCTTTATAATTTTTTTCAAACCTTTTTACCATAAATAACGTCTGCTTTGTTGAGTATAAGTTAAACTCATGACAATGTATCAGTTACATTAAGAGTGAAGAGAAGTTAAACTCAAGGCAATGTATCAGTTACAGTAAAGAGTGAAGGGAAGTTAAACTCAAGGCAATGTATCAGTAACAGTAAGAGTGAAGAGAAGTTAAACTCAAGGCAATGTATCAGTTACAGTAAGATTGAAGGTAAGTTAAACTCAAGGCAATGTATCAGTTACAGTAAAAGTGAAGAGAAGTTAAACTCATGGCAATGTATCAGTTACAGTAAGAGTGACTAGAAGTTAAACTTAAGGCAATGTATCAGTTACATTAAGAGTGAAGAGAAGTTAAACTCAAGGCAATGTATCAGTTACAGGAAGAGTGACGAGAAGTTCAACTCAAAGCAAAATGATTTTGTTTCAAAATAAATTGCGGCATATTTTGTATTTTATATAAGCTAATCCAAACGATCACGTTTTTCATAAATGATTAAACGCTGTCATCCATAGCTATCCTAATACAAGTCTATGAATCTCCTTATATATTTATTATAATATTTGGGGCTTCTGTTAAAATGTTGATGTTTATTTGGGTGATAACATGAAAATAATCTATATATAAATAAGAAAAATCGGGTTTAAAGTTAAGGTCGCTGTAGAATGGTATGACATAATATAATTAAGACGATGTGAAGTGTGTTAGCATTTCAGACCAGAATGGAAACATCTTGGATAGAAAGTTGTGATGGGTTTGTGTAAGGATTTACTTGTTACGAAAGTTAAGTCACGATATAAACGAATCACAGTAAAACATTCTTACTTGAAGTGTTAAGTACAGGTTTCTAGTAAGCAACAAACATAGAGTCATTATGAACACTCTAGTTTTAGACTAGTAGGATACAAAACACAATTGTAATTGCCTATTATTAAATCGGTTGTAAGATTGATATTGATGCATAGTAATATAAAATTTATTTTAAATTATGTATTAATAATGAATTATTAAAATATACCAGCTTAATGATATTACTTTACCTTTAAAAATGGTATAAAAATAGCTAACCTTAACAGCATGTTACTGCCGTGTGTGTAAATGAATAGTTCCTACTAAAGTCCCTTCAATTATTACAATATAGTAATTTATTATAGGTATAACATTAAGGTCAGGGTAATATATTTATGTTAAGAATATGCTATGAAATAGATATAGTATTAATTTAAATACGAACAGTAAATAGTTATAAAATTATGAAGAAAAAACTTGAGAAAGATAATCCCCTTCAAGGACTTCTGTCCGAAAACATGCGGTGTTTTAGGAGTAACTTATATGTTGTTTACTTGGCTCCAGCGAGAGTTCTAATCAGCCACCGGAATATATTCTGAGACAAGCCATTGCAACACAAAGGTCTGGGTTACTGCTGATGCAGACATCGTGGTTGTAATAGCTGTACACATGAGTGATGTCTCTGTACCCACACCACATACTCACGGAACATGAATCCTNTCGTGGTTGTAATAGCTGTACACATGAGTGATGTCTCTGTACCCACACCACATACTCACGGAACATGAATCCTTCCCCTCCGAATATGTACACACCGTCCTCCCTCTCTTCACCGCCAAACGCTGGTGTATTTTTTGGCAATCTTTGGTAGGAAACACATCAAGTTTCACAGCTCTAAGAGGAGGAGTTTGATCCTGCAACAGGATACGTCCACTGTGACATCAGTCTACTTCAAGGCTCATGGATTGGAAGGTAATGTCGGTTACGGTTTTTACACCTTGTGTCAAAGAAATTATGTTTGAACAAGTAGATAGAATATTATGTCTTTGGGTAATTTTAGTCTAGTTATTTACAGATAGCAATTTCAAATATTCTTGAATAGTTGTCATGGCCATCTTGGAATTAGAAAATTTTTTTTTTATTCATTTAAAACGTTAAAATCCAAGTCCCATTATTTCCAATAACTGTTTAAAACATTCCAAGTTGAAAATAAAACTAAGGCCTCTAGTGGGATGTAAGAGTCTCAACACAGTCTTGTAGAATAATGCTCCCAACTTACACGATATCTACTATTTTAGTAAAGGTGTGGCAGTAGCCGCTTGGATGGCCGCATAATCTGAGGCGTCACTCTCGCACTATACTAGGCTGCCGATGATGAGGAGATTATGATTTGATTCCAGTCATTTGTACCGAGGATTGTTTTCCCTAAATTACTTTTCGCTCTCCCTCCGCACAAATGCGGGTAAACGTCCTCTAAATATAACCTTCCTACCCTTAACCCATCAACGTACATCCCGAACAAGTAGAACATTGTGATAATTAGAGCAACTGAGGCGTGGATTCAATATGAAATATCTCTGCAGGCAACTGGAGAACATGTTGAACACTCAATACAGAGCTCGGCACACAACTGGGGAACATGCTGAACACTCAATACAGAGCTTGACAGACAACTGGGGAACATGTTGAACACTAATACAGAGCTTGGCAGACAACTGAGGAACATGTTGAACACTCAATACAGAGCTCGGCACACAACTGGGGAACATGTTGAACACTCAATACATAGCTTGGAAGACAACTGGGGAACATGTTGAACACTCAATACATAGCTTAGAAGACAACTGGGGAACATGTTGAACACTCAATACATAGCCTGGCAGACAACTGGGGAACGTGTTGAACACTCAATTCAGCTGGTCTAAGAGAGGAAACCTTAGGCCAAGACTTCTTGGGGAACAGAGGAGAGTCCACCGGCACCTTACGAGAGAGATAAACATCAAAATGTGTAAGGCTATAGTCTGTGGTTTGTTCCCTGTTGATCTCAGTTTGGAGCCTGTATAAGAGTCAGTCGTATCACCAGCGTATGTGGCTGTTACCTGTTGAGCTCACTTTGGAGCCCGTATAGGAGCCATTCCTATCACCAGCGTATGTGGTATGCTAGGTCTAAGAAAAGTGTGATTCAGTTGCATTAGGTGATCTAGCTGACCTACTGGTGATCCAGATAAAAGTAGGTCTATTAGGTCCCTTGTGGTTTGATACAACTCCATGTCCATATATATCTGTAACCTTTCATCTCTCCTATCAATTGAGACTCCCATTTCTCCTATAAAGTGTAACTTCCTCTCCTCGCTTCAATAGAAGCCTCTGTGAGGCCCGCACGTAGTGTATGGGCTGTGACGGGTCCACCCTAAAGTTCACCAACCCAGCACACGTGGGCGTCACAGTAAGGTGTAAGGCTGTACTGAAACAATATTATTATTATTTGGCTAAACAGATTGGTTTATTTGATTTTTAAACCATACAATCTTTACTCGAGATCCCTTCCGTCATACCTCGAAATACTTGTTTCATAATAAAGCCAGATTCATACTATATTACCATTAATATATTAAATCAATCATTTTAAATTACCATTATTGTTATAAGCTAGGTATAAGATACATTTATTTTGCGAAAAATTAAAACATTTTGAACTATTAATATAAGTTTAATTCAATTGATCATGAAATAAAATGTTAATAAATAAAATTGTTTGGTGGTTGGTCATTTAATTGGTTTTTAGTTACTGATTTTGTGTATGCATTTTTTATTGAATATGAATACGTTAAACATTCCAATAAATAAGAGTTGTAGTATGGAATTAATATTGAAAATTAGCTTACAGCTCTTTTTGGTGAAGTTTTATTACTCATAGCTTAGTCCCATGTGCTTACAGAACAAACATGTAGAGAAATAGTAGCAAATTTCACATAAATATATGTAAACGATACTTTGTTAATTTCCACTAAGCATTAAGATGGACGTAATCCTTGGTATGGATGTAGGACGCATATCTTTAAATTGAATTAAATATATTTGAAAAATGTAGCACAACTTCTTATGAGATCTAAACCCGTGCCCATTGGGTACCTCAGTGGTAAAAATGTGTGTGCTAAGCCAAATGTTTCTGGTTAGATTCCATTGGCCAGGTATACATTATAAACGTTTAATTTAAAGATAGATGAATAGCATTCATACAAATTATATTTGAATGTAATTTTTTTAAGCCCTAGTCACGGGACGATTCCTGGAGAGTTCAGTGGTTAGAGTATTGGCGTAATAAGCCAAAGGTCCCAGGTTCAATTCTCGTGTCCAGGTATCATTTTTAAATTTTCAGAATATGATATCTATATTGAGTAATCTTTTAAACGGATTTTACTCACTCACGACTATGTTTTAACGTGTTTTACTCACTCACGACTATGTTTTAACGGGTTTTACTCACTCACGACTATGTTTTAACGTGTTTTACTCACTCACGACTATGTTTTAACGTGCTTTACTCACTCACGACTATGTTTTAACGTGTTTTACTCACTCACGACTATGTTTTAACATGTTTTACTCACTCAAAACAATGTTTTAATAAATATTTATTCACTCACAATTATGGTTGAACTTTGGTTAACTCACAGTTTTGTCTGATCCATGAACATCTTTAAGCTCATTATGTATTTTTTTTATTGATTCACCTGTTTTAGGAATTTAGGTTTTTGTTATCCTAGATTAATGGTTATACTTATCCCGTGTCGTTAACTATACTCTTTTATTTCAAAATTAAACATCGGAATATGGAACGTTGGGCATCCTTCCCAAAAAATTACGAATCTTTTAAATTAAACATAACCCGCAAGATATGAAATTGGAATACTTATATGTACAGGGACGACCACAAATAATAATAAATTGAAGATGCTAAATATTAAAACAAGTATCAGTGAATTAGGAGTGGAGTGGAAGTTTGTGAATATAAAGTTTCCAAGCGTTAAGAAAACAAATATTTTCGGTGTGGTATAATTAATTAATTTGAAAGTATTTACACTACCCCAAATAATAATAAAATACTTAAAACCTAAAATATAGTTCCCAAATATTAGGTTCTCAAAATATCACAAACTAATAGAAAAAAACTCCTCAACGCTATTTATTGAAGAGTGATTTTTTGATTTTCAAAATTTTATAAAATTTATTTTACAATCTTCTTTAAAATTTATATATAAGGAGTGGTTGACCTCCAAAATAACACTGTATAAGTGGCTTTTGATTTAAAATTTGTCAAAGTATGGATTACTGAAAGGATATTTGAAAAAATTCAAAATATTTTGAAAATAGCTTTAACGATCTTGTTTGAAATTTATGTTTTCGAAGGGTTTAAAATGATAAATAAAGCTTTATAATTTTTTGGTAAAGACAAAGATGGTGAATTTGTTCAAGCCTAAATTATTGGCAAATTTATATTTGCAATTTGAATATTTAAAAACATGTTTTAGTGACTTCGTTCAAAATAAGTTTGTTATTTTTTTATATTAGGAATAACATTATTTGTATATTTTTCTAAAATACAATCATTTTATTTTAGCTTACTGAAGAATGATTTTTGTAAATTTGATTTTATCTTTTAAAAAATTTCTAACTATTTTGTTCAAAATTGGTATTGTTGGACTATTTTACACAACCAATTATTATGTATCATTATTTTTTATTTAATTAATTTAAATGTAGTTCAATTACAAAAAAAGATAGAAAATTTGAACTTTTTAGAAATGGTGCTTTTTCCAGCATTAAATATATATAAAATAAACTAATATATTTCCATATTAATTTTATTGCTTACAATTCAAAAAATTTAAACTCCTTTAAACAGCTTGTACCATAAATTTTTACAGACTTATAGTGGCTTACTTACTGCATGTGCCTCCATAATGCTCAAAAATACACCTTAAGTAACTGTCGGATCTTGAAAGATGTATGTTCTGACTACTCTATCATTCGTAAGCACACACAACTCAAGTTAATATTGGATGAATTGTATCCCAGTTCCAAAATCTTGATCTAATTCTAAAAATCTCAAATTTGATCTTATGCTTGTTTAAATTTCCACACATTAGAGGTAGCTTCAAAATAAGTGCATGCCATGTCAAGAAAATTATTCTCTGCTTCAATGTGAGTGAATATTGATGCACCAAAATGTGTCCTAAATTCACGAATATTTCACATGATTTCTGAATCATCTTAAGCTTTTAGACGCAGTTGTTGTCTCTTATGTACAATTCATGCATCAGCTACACAGTCTATCCCTAATTTCAAGATTACTCCATGAACCATTTCATCTGAATGGACTCTAGCACTTGCTCTACCTGTTACCCAGATACTCTGCATCTTGTTGTCTCAGCACACTGTATGTCTCCATAAGATGCTGGTACCAACAAATCACTAATCTACTATTAGGTGTTATTCAGTTCTGGTACATGAAGCTCATCTTGCGTCGCACACAAGTTATATACTTCAGCTGAAATAGCAACAAAACTTTGAAAAACTTCTGCCAAACATCTTTTCAAATTAATCCTAAGAACCATACCAGCTTCAATCATATTATTGCTATGATGTATTAAAGAGAATTCAACCTTTGCATAACCACGTTAGTAAACAAATTAGAAGGCTTGCCTTCATGAATGCAACAATGCTCTTCTAAATATAGATGTAAATCCATTTTTATAAATAATTTATTATTTACCATCATATAGGAACAGACATACTGTGTTTGGGTCAAACTAAAGGTTAAGACTTATTATTATTATTACTACTATTATCTGTTATATAAAAAAGGATAACGTTCTTTTGTCAGTGAACTTGGACTGCCAATGTGCCCTGTTCTCTGTAACCTTCAGCTACCCGAATTTTCTTCTTTCCGTCAAGTCATTTAATATTTTAATCCTCCTACTTTCTATTATCCTCTCTCCCTCAACCTTGCCTTCTATGACGTCATGCAGAAGAGACTTTCTCTAAGTATGTGTCCGATCCAATTTGCTTTGTAAACAATAATCACATTCAAAATTATTATTTTCTCATC
Source organism: Timema bartmani (assembly GCA_902151455.1). Lineage (NCBI taxonomy): Eukaryota > Metazoa > Arthropoda > Insecta > Phasmatodea > Timematidae > Timema > Timema bartmani. The sequence continues at coordinate 214,577 of CABFWB010000763.1, forward strand.
CACTCTTCTTAAAACTTTTTCATTTGTCAACCTTTCTCTCCACATTTTCTTCTTAATTCTTCTAAAACAACGTATTATAATCACTGCAAGTATTTCCGTTTCATCTTCCTGAGAGTTCAAGTTTCTGCTCCTTAAAGCGCGATGCTCCAAATGTAGCATTTCCTCATATTCTTCCTCAGTATCGCACTTAACTTGCTGGTCAGCAATAGTCTCTGCTTAGTGAGAGGGCTTTCTGTTAAATTAGTGGAAACAAACCCTATCATTCACAAAATAGTAAGTATTTTAATTGTAATTACTAAAACATTCACCATCTTTCAACATAGATACATCATTTCAAAGAAAAACATAAAATTAATATAAATTATGAATGGAATGATGTGAACAGAAATTGACAATTTTAAATATTCAAAGTACACATTTTATTCTATTTGGAAGCAGACAATGTTATACCTCTTTGTATTAAGGTGATTGACCAGCGTGTTTGAAAAGTAGACAAAGCTTTTTAAGGTTCTAGCTAAACATCATAAGTAGAAGTTATTAATAGTTTAATTATATTTGGATTTTTCATCCTCGTAATCCGATGGCACACGTTTACTTTGAGTGTGTTACTTTAGATGCTAGTCACCAGGTTTTTTAAGATATAAGTTTAGTGCAAACAAAATACACTGTTTAGAAAGTACCCCTTAAATCATAAATAATATTGTATTTTATTATTATTGCTATCAACTAACACTTGGAAAATATGAAATCCAACAAAATTACATTAGAAGCTGGTTAATTTTAAAAGAGCTTCCTAATAATTGGTAACATCCTTCAGAAATATTTAAATTTTTTAAATTTGACATTCATAAGTTTCCTCTAATTTTGATATGAATATAATAGTAAAGAGTATTGTATACTCACATCTACAGAGGAGAAGTTGAGCTTCCCCCAACCAATGGCAGTGCACGGTCCACGCACGTCGGGAGAATCATCTTTTGACAATTGTTTGGGCACCTTCACGTATTTGATATTAGGGGCCTGCTTTATTGGATGGGACACCTGCACGTAGTTTATAAATTATATTACTTAACAAATATCCATATTGACATATTCACGTATAATATTTATAAAGCTTAGAACCTTAAGAAACTTTTGAAGCCTCCTTGGTAGTTATTCAGGGTGGGAGAAACCTCCTTAATTTCAAACACATCAATCAGAAAGTAAATCAGTAAGAGGCCACGTCAGATATTCAGTTGAAATCTTATAAATAATCTAGAGCAATGGTCTACCAACAAACTTAAAGTATACCTAGTCCACTTACTTATAATAATTTCACTATCAGAGTTTCTTCAAGTGCTTATTTAAGTTATATATCAAGCCATAGTTGGGAGTGTTAAAGAGTGTTTGTGACAAATTGATATTAAAAAGAACAAGTATATGATTTTAATAAATTCATAAAAAGGAATTAATAAAAAGGTCTACAAACACATTTTTTTAAAAAGATTTTATATTTTTGCCTTCCATGTAACCTAGGAGGCAAAGTTAGCTAGCACCGAGAGAGAGAGTTTAGTTAGGCAATACATCGTACTTAATTGAAAAGACGGTTGCATAGCTCCTACCTAGAGACCAACCTAACACTATGAACAGATTTTGTTGAGTGTAGAAATGAGAGCATAAATTATATTAGTTAGTGGTGTAGTAATGGGGGGTTGGTACAGGGAAAAAATAATATTTTAAGATGAATCCAACCAAACTGGTTGGCTTTGTAATATTATTTTACTTTTCTTAAAATTGTTTAGCAAAATACTATACATAATTACCGTAAGTAAGCATGATTATTCAGGCTTTAATAATTAATACCACAAAGCATAAACTTACTTTACAGAACCTATTTTAACTATTTGCCCATAAATAAATATTTATTAACTCACATCTGCTTATAGTTTCGCTTGTATTAAACAATCAATCATCAACAATTTTTAAAAATGCATATGGTGTAAAAGAGTTAAACTTTTTCAAGAAAAGTTTTTATTTTTGCTAAAAATCACTAATAGGCTTGGACTCACCCACATCCCCTACCCGACCATACCCTTGTTCATATAAATTTCCATCTTCTGTACACGCAATTCAAGCCACCACTTACATCCGTCTTTTCGACACTACTTCGTTCGCTGATGAGATAGATTGCTGGTATATAGCTTACCCATTTCCTAGAAATATATGTTGTACAACAGAAGTAATCCCGTACCAATCCAATTTATAATAATGGGTGTTTACAAACACTCTCACAGAGACGTAAGAAATATTGCTTGATAAAAATCATATGTTCCTTGGAATATATGGATTTTTATACAAAAATACTGTTATTTCCAATAATATCTTTGTAGCTTTATATAGATGTGCGTTTGAGATACTATTAAGTGTAACTCATATTTTTTGAAAAGTTAACAAAACGAAATACTTAAAACAGTACTTCAGAAAAAATAAAATAAGTCTTACGTAGAGATTGGTCTCTAAAGATTATATTGGACTTATTAATAATGCGGAAGAATTACCGAGGGGGAAAAGGGAATAACATTTTTAATACGATATTAGTTTTGCAATAAATAGACAATTATTTTATACTGATCGGTTATCATGAGTTTTACAGTTTTATTTTCATTTCAAATGCACACAAAAAATAAATATATACGAGGTAAAGTGTTTGTTTTAATCTTATAACTTCAATAACACTTTTTTCTTTGATTTTAAGATGTTTAAAATCTATTGCTAGTAAATACATTTTGACTGGTTTATGACATATTCAAATTTGGTGTTATCCCATTTCGGTGCATCCCACTTTGGTGTCAAAAAAATGTGTCCCATTTCGGCGTCTGCTCCCTCATTTAATTTGAGTGATAAAACTTCAGAGCTTATCTTAAATGTTAGGTTAGGTTAGGCTATGTACTTTTAGATTGATGAATGACTTACTAAATACCAGTGGTGACCAACTTTAATGTTATCAAGGGCACATATAAATTTCTGAACTTTTCACGTGTGCATGGGTTTATATTTATTTATTTATTTTATTTTCATATAAGGTAGATTAATATAAATTATTTATTTTGACAATACATTAAGTCACACTATCTTGAAATAAGATATTATTTAATCAAACATTCAGAAAATGAATGTTAATATGTGAATTGTAATGTGATGTTTGTAACTATCTTTCTCTGATTATCTTTTTAAAGTCCAGGTCATAAGTTGACACTACCGTGCTTAAACAGTCTCTTAGATTAGCATCCAAACGGCGAGATCTATATTTTGATTTCACAATATTTACAATGAAGAGTGCTGATTTTTCCAAATAAAATAATGCAAAATAAGATTTATCTTCAATCATAAAGATGATCCTCAATGTAAATTTTGTGTGGTCTACTAATTTCCAGATATATTTGTTTGTATGACAAACCTTGGGGGTTAAATTGTTTTGTAGTTCCACAATCTCTTATACCGATTCTTCAACATTCGTTTCGTAAATTTTATTAATATATTTGGAAACGACAATGATATCCACGATATTAAATGAATTTTCCAACAAATATATTATTAGTTCAATTTCATAAAATTGTGCAAATATTTGATTGAAAACATCGCCCAACTTTCCTATGTGCTCACCATATAATGTGCCGTTTCTTTACAGTCTTTACATGTTTAAAAATGTGTCAAAACATTTTGTCAATTTGTATTTTCAAAGGGAGCTCAATTTCAATCTGAGTAACTTGTAGGCCGCATGAAACAGTGCCAGCGGGTGCACGTGCAGCCACAGTCGTGGGGTTGGCAGCCCCTGCCTAGACGAGAGGTGTGTGGTATGCTATTACTGTGGTCTTATTACCTTTTACTTTCTCATTACAAGAGAATGTATTGTAAACATGAAAATATCCTTCTCTAGATTGTGATGAATGTTTAAGTTTTATGTGAGCCCGAACTCAAAAAAGAGGATTTTATAATTCTGTGCGTCCTCTTGACTGTCAATCTTTCCCTTGCCACTCATGCAAAACAATTTTATAAATTTTTTTCAAGATTTACATTTAAATTTATAGGTCTATACCTTAAAATTTGTTTGATTTTGACCATACCACTCAATTAAGGGTATTTTCCTGATGTGTACATTTTTTAAAAGTGGCTCTAATGATTTTGTTTAAATTGTATATCTGAAATTGTGTGGTCTGACAAAAAATACCATACAATGGTTTTTGGGGCCGACACTCATATGTGGGTAGTTTACCGACCACTTATTTCTAAACAATTCAAAATATAATAAAAAAATGTTATATTGATTCAGTTACGAATGGGCATTTTGGGAATGTTTGATTGACAACTAACACTTTTAATTATTTTTGGTGTAAAATCCTATTTATGGGTATTTACTGAAGATTGATTTTTTCAAAAACTTGATTTTAAAAATAGCTCCAACGATTTGGTTTCGAATTGGGTTATTTGAGAGTCTTTTACACGACTAATAACACTATTAGTTTTTGGGGGGTAAAACTTATTTAAATATAGTTTACTGAAAACTAATTTTTCAAAAACTTGAAATATTCCTAAAATGGCTTTAAAGGTTTGGTCCAAAATAGGTATCTTGGTAATGTTGGATATGACAAATAACACAAAGTTCTTAATTTTACTTTAAAACTTATATATATTAAATTATATTAAACTTATTTATCTATATACTATATATTGTTCGTTTACTAAAAAAACCGGGTTTTCATAAACTTGAGAATTTTTATAATGTTCCAAACAATTTTGTTTCAAATGGCTCTGGAATTGTATGTGATGAAAAATTTTAATGTATATTTTTTAAATAAGACTCGTTTAAATGTAGTTTACAATAACTGTCTGGTTTTTCATGTCAATTATATTGATTTAGTTTTTTATTTGATAATACATTTAAACTTCTTCTTCTTTCAATTATTTAGTTTATTTTTGTGTCCTCGATAGTAAATCTATACATATATGTGTTGCAGTTATAGATAACTGTAAAATGTAATGAATGTCAATACACGGGGTTTAGTGTGAACAACATATCAATTTACACGGTTTATGAGTGTTAATGTATAGGAACAAATTTAAAAAGCAATAACCATATCTCAAAGAATGTAAAACTCAGAAAAAGAACAATATAATAATTTTACTGGTTGTTCTCTATAGGTGTGAAACGTGATATTTTACCTTACATGGTGAACACAGCATTAGATTGTTTGAAAACAAGGCGTATAGGAAGATATTTGGTTCAAAAAAAATATTAGACTACTGGGGAGTGGAGGAAATTACATAACTATGAGTTACATACCCTGTACTAATCACAATACATTGTTAGGATATTCAAGTCTTGTATATTATGGTGGACAGGGCATGCAGCAAGAATGGGTAGTTTTAGAACATTTTTCAGGGTAATGACTGACAAACTGAATGGGAAGAGATAATTGGGAAGACCTATACATAGACAGGAGGTTAAAATTTGAATGGACTTAAAAGAAATAGGGGGTAATGAAGTGGACTGGATAGGACTAGTTCAAGATAGGGATAGGGTGAGGTGAGGTGAGGTGGACTGGATTAACTAGTTCAAGATAGTTATAGGGTGTAATGATGTGGACTGGATAGGACTAGCTCAAGATAGGTGTAGGTGGCGTACATTTGTAAGTGTGGCAATGCACTTTCGAGTTTCTAGTGCCGTAGAGTAAGTATACTAGCTTATTTAGGTTAATAAAACGACTCTTTAGATGCAACATTAATCGATTCTGGTTGGTAACATTGTATAAATAAATACAATCCCTAGGCTAAAAACTAACATCCCTCCAATATATTCTCACATTAAGCTCCTAACAATATATTGGTATTCTAAGAGGTTAGCCTTACTATAACTGTGTGTACACGCCGGTCCTAACTCCTAAAGTTAAATATTTTATTTGAGTTAAGGATTAAAATTAATATTTCATACCAAAATAGCTCAAATAAAAAAATTCCATGCATAATTTTTGTGAGGGATATGCACTATATACCAAACAAATTTTCTTATAACAACTAAAAATATTGTAAAGACAAAATAATAAATACAAATAAATTACAATCATTCTGAAATTGTGGCTTGATTATTTTTTGTAATATAATGCAATAAAGTTATTATTTAAAAAAAATTAATTTACAAAAACAAGACTATAATATAATGCATTAAACTATTATCTAACGTGTTGTTTAAATAATTGAGATTTTTATAGTATTTAATCATACTTGTGTGTTGTATGTGCATGTATATATTCCAACATTTATTTGGCTAGGAAAGAATTGAATGAATGATTAATATTTTCCACGCAAATAAGATATATTTTTACATAATATATAAGTTTCGTTGGGTTATTTGGAAGTTATATGATTTGAGCAGTGATACCATAATATGATGAATTATTTTATGAGCCTGATGTAAAAGAGTAAAACTATTGAACACTGATAAAACAGTCAAAAAGGTTTTAAAAAATCTGGCTAACCAAACCCTCTTTCAACCATGAGATAGCATCTATACATGTTTTTAGAGCATTTTATATTGATCAGGTAATGTTCTTGACAAAGAAAATCCTATTATGCCCCAATTTTCAAAAAAAGGAAAATCGAAATGGGAAGTCTTATTGTAAATGTGAAAAACATACAAGACCTTAGTTAAAAAAATTCTACTTAATTCATAATTGCTCTAACTATTTGCTGGATACATTTGCTCATATCCAAGTTCATGCTTTGTTTAGTGAGTTTTACTTCGTACGAATACAAGCTGTTCTCCAATAAATATCGTTTTTCATCATCTGATGCAGTAAGTTTGTGTGAACCCTATACCGTCTTCTCTGTAGCTCACCACACTATTACCAATATAATATGAATAGAAAATAAGTAAGATGGTGAATAAATTAAATAGTACAATACTAACATATATTGATAATATTATTGTAGATACTCTTTAACATAAAATGTGTACACCATATTTTCCCCAGTGCGAATTGGAGCTATTACCTGAAATAATTAATATTTTACTTTTAACTAATCTATGGAGTTCTAATGTTAGGAAGGATGAACTAATGCTAGGAAGGAAACCAAGACTTTACCAGTAAAAGGGCGATGTCATGGGCGAAAAGTGCTTTCCTGAAGTCTGAGTGAGGTATAATGGCGATCACATCCCTAATCTGGTGCTCCAAATCGCCTTCCTTCTTTAATTGACTGACATCCGTCTTGCCTGCGACCACAATGTAGTCCGTGGAAGCCTCCAGTAACCTGGAACACGTGGGGCAGTATTTGGTGTCATGAACTTTATCTGATTGCTTATTCTTTAATTTCTTCCAAGAGATTCTTTAATGTTTATGACCATCACTGCAGCGTAGGGTGGCTCGGAATATCTTTGAGAACTTCTCGTCTAAAATCTAGAGCAATGTTTGTTTGTCAAACCATAGTACGCGTTCATCCAGGGACACACGACCTTACCACTTAGTTTTAACTATAGCTAAGGGCCGGTCTTATGACTCCTGGATAAATATTAATCTGGTAGATAGATATTTATATCTGGTGGATAAGTTAAAATTGCGTCTTATGACGGTCAGATAGCATTTATCTGCAAGATAAAATGTATTTATCCATTACATTTGTATCGGGAAGTTTAAGTACCTGATATCTTTTATCTAGAAGTTAAAATGGTTGCTGCCATAGTCACGCGTTGTTTTTAATGAGGTTTTGCCTATCAGAATCTGTTTTTAGGTTAAAATCTTGGTTCACGTGTTTAGTAAGCACAGGCCCGGGCTCTTAACTATATATAAAGTTAGAACATTTAATTCACACTTTTATATAAACTGACAAGCTATTTGTAGTTTTAAATTTATATATAAGAACAAATTATCAAAATGTGAGTACAATAAATGAAATTTTGTAAACGTAGTACCCAACTACTGACCACATTTTGGCAGACACTGAAATAAATACTTGCAAGACATCTTAGACTCTGCAACCACGTGACGTGCTTTCTGTTTACTCACACTCGTTTAGCCGCCATTATTTAACAAATGTTTGGTGCTCTCACCACTCGCTAGGTTGTAGCACTATCAGCAGGGCTTATACGCATGCACGCACTAGAAAAACAGTACCAACCTTGCCTTTTTTGCATAAAACTATATTTATCCTTCAGATAGCTATCCGGTAGACAAATTCAGTTCATAATACGCATAAAACATTAAAGTGGCTGATAAATTATATCTTGTAGCTAACTTTAACCTCCCGATAGCAATATTTATGCGACAGTCTTAAGACCGGCTCTAACTTGGGTGTCCGTTCTTGACACGGGAACTCTATAAAATAGCATCGTTCTTTTTAATATATAACATTCACCACAGGGAAAAATAACCAAATATTGGACATTTGATATATATTTATCCTTTTAGGTTTAATTTGTACTACAAAACGCGAAAAGTAGGCTGAACACAATGTGGAAATAGAGGTATTATCTAAACATCTGGTAATAGTTGAGATTTATTCTAAAGATGATGGTATTCACATCTCTATACACAATATTTAGACTCTTAAACTCTTGCCTGTTGGGGATGATAAGAAATGAAAGAAGAGTGACAAGGCATCAATAAATTGGCCAACACAATTTTTGTCACATGGAACAATTGATATGTTTCTAATATAACTTTAACGTTGAATTAAAATATTCATTTAGAATTTTCCTTAACCCCCAGTTTTTCTGTGATTAATCCTTTTATTTATAAATATATTGAGAGATTTTACCTATTTTATAACAATCTGTAATTTTTACCCAGATATATATATATATATATATTAATCCCCCATTTTCTGGTCATAGATTATGAGATTTAAATAGTTTTAAGGTGTTGTTCTTAAACCGGCTTGACAAAAATGTCAATCTTTTACCATAGTGAGAAATAGTTTTTGCTTTCTTGCTAACCAACAGGCGGATGAAGTATTGTGATCGTCAAAAAAGTCTAACTCGAGATTTTGATGAATGTCGACGTTTCATGACTCCCAGAATAAATAAAAGTTGTTTTAGGATTGCCATCTGTCTATCTGTCTGTCTGTCTGTCTATACCTCGAAATAGAGCCTAAACTATTTTACCGATCGGGCTAAAATTAATATCCAGGGTTTTAATAGGGTTGCCCTAAGGAATTTTTGGAATTGGGTATCTAATCCCATAATTAAAGGTAGTTTACTGAAGGGAAAAAAAGAAAAATCGACTTTATTAAAATCAGCTCTAATGATTTTGATTTAATTTCATTTCCAAACTTTGATCAATATTATAAACAGAATATCTACTCTCAATTTTTCTTCAAAATAACTTAAAGGTGAGATGCATAAATTCTCATTTTTACTTTCTCTCTATCTTACAGGTAGAGAAAGTATGGTGATCGTCAAAAAAATCGAACTCGAGATTTTGATGAGTTTTGACGTTTCATGACTTCCTGAATCCGAAAAAGTGGTTTTTGAATTTCCGTCTGTCTGTCTGTCTGTCTGTCTGTACCTCCAACTAGAGCCTAAACTATTTTACCGATTGAGCTGAAACTTGATATCTAGGGTTTTCATAGGGTTGCCCCGAGGGGTTTTTGGAATTGGATATCTACCCCTAAAATTAAGGGTAGTTTACTGAAGGGCGAAAAGAGAAAAATTTGGTTTTCTCAAAATCTGCTCAAACGATTTTGATTAAAATTCGTATCTAGGCGTTGATTAAGATTATAAATAAACTGGCTATTTTCATTTTCCTATGAAAATGATTTTTAGGGTACTTTACAGAAGCGTTAATTTCCGTATCTCCACAACTATTTGAGAAACTAAACAACTTATCATTGCAAAATTGTAGGACTATTAGAAATAAAAAACTTTTATTTGACATATATTTTTATAAAAGCAACAGTTTCTGAGATATTTGCAAATATATTAATACAATTTTGTGAGCTTTAGTTGTAAACATATACTACTTAAGTCTTAACGCAATAATTCTCCAATGCCATAGAGTAATTAAATATAAGTATCTAAAAAAGTATGTTATTTTTCCTTAAAGCTCTTAGGAGAAATGTTTGCATAGCAATGATCTATCTCCATTTTAGACTCAATAGTCAATATTTACATTTTTTATTGGTCAAAATGTATAAATGAATAATTAAATATCAATGCGATGACTTGAAGATCTGCAACACCTTATAAAATGTTAAAACTTTAACCAGAAATCGAAATTTTAATACGAAGTGTTGACCCTTGTGGAAGACATTAAACTGTTTGAAATGTTCTTAGGTGGACAAAGATGCGCCTCTTTTCTCATTGATTCTATATCATTGTATATTATTTTATGCGTGTTCTTATGTGGAGTGGTGATGATACAATGTACATTATTCCGTTCAGAAATCTTACGAGTTTATAGAAAGAGAGAGAAAGTCTGTGTGGTGCGCCGTACCATTTATTTATCTTATCTACGTAACTAATTTTTATATGAAATTACTTATCATTGCAAATATGCAGGTATATTTATAATATACCATTTATTTGAAATATATTTTATACAACCAATATTTTTCAAATATATTTTAAATTTCTAATACTAAAGTTAAAGTATCGCAACCTTAGTAAAAATCTCACCCGAGATGTTGTTGGATATCGACGTTTCATGGCCCCCAAAACCATAAATAGTGGCTTTTGTAATGCCGTCTCTCTTTGTTTCTGTTTAACCCTAAAATTAAGAGTTGTCAAATAAAGGGATAAAAGATAAAAAAAACAATTCTCTCAAAATTGGCTAGAAAGTTTTTTATTAAAATTCATATCTAGGCGTCGATTAATATTATAAATAAAATGTCCATTTTTTCCCATGAAAATTAATTTAAGGATACTTTACATATATTACGAGCTTTGAGTAAAAATCTCAATTTTTAAACAATGTAGAGAAAGTCTGTGTGTATTTCCATTCTATTTATTTACGTAAGTATTGGAGATTTCGAATCATCCTATTTAACCAACATTTCAAATATTTAAAAATGTGTAAGTTTTATTTGTTAAAGATACAAAACTTGGCTACTAATGTGAATACGAAACAACCAACATAAAATATAGTTTTTGTTTGGATTTAAGACTGCAATATATTCTGTACTTAATCAATGGATTACAGCAGTTGAGTTAGTGGTCAAGTAAGGCAGTAAAAATGAATTTCACATTCAGTAGGATAATATAACGATTGATAATGTAGATTAAAACGGGATATTTGAAAAAAACACCAATTTTATTGGATTTAAATTGAAAATAATATCCTCTATATTAACCGGATGCCCATGCAAAATTTCAGCACAATCAACACAGTGGTTTGTGCGTGATATACCAACTAGCCGACAAACGAACGGTCAAAATTAAATTTGTATCATATAAGTAGAATATTTGTTTTCAACCCGAAACATTCTCTGCCAAGGAGTTTTTTTTAATTTTTTGGTTGATCTTTACAAATCCTTTGTTGTCAAGGAGACATAATATAAAGAAGATCAAATCTTCCCTGTTTAGTAAGAAGCACAACAAAATAGGCCCCGTCTTGATCCGAAGAATACTTTTTGTGATTACTGGCAACAAACAGATAGACAAAAATCGTAAATATGTTATGATGGAGCTAAGCCTGACTAACATCTTAAAACTGATGTCTATGTGATATATATTTTGAAAATACTTTACTTCCCTATGTCACGGCTTCTTTAGTTAAACACTGAAGTTTTATTAAATTTTGATCACATAAATTATACTTTACAGGATAGCAGTAAATTGTGTCCATTTTTCCGTTGAGCCAGAAAGGATATGTTTGAGTGCCAAGACTTGAGTACGTGTCTGTCGCAAGTTTGGGGAACACTGGTGTGGATTATTGTTTGATGGTACATAGTTTCACATACTAAGGAATAACAGCGCTCCGAAGCGTACTCCACGTTTATTACCACCTCGATAGGAGTTACGACAAGAGAATTAAACTCGACCGGGATGAAAACTGACTAAGTTATCAAATGTGTTTATGGTTGGTCATAGCAATTTTTATTTCTTGACAATGCACGGAGCCCATTATATACAAATATTGCCGTATTTTTTCCACCAGGTCCTTGGTCTCTATTTATATAATGACTTGTATGAAGTGATCGTCTTGGTCTCAGCTACAGCTTAAAACGTTTCACAAATGCCAGTGTTTGTATAAAATATGACTGGGAACCTCATTAAAGAAAATACACCAAATAATATTAATTTTATTATTAGTCTTACTTCTTAATGCTTTATATACTGTCGGCTATAACACTATTTAATGTGTGGAAAATTGCTAAGACACATAAAAATTTAATTAATAATTTAATATTTTCACTTTGTCTTACTACTCGTCCAGGCTGTATATAAATATATTAACTACGTGAAAATGTGCCCATATGTTGGAAGATAATAGGAAGGACTTGAAGAATAGCTATCCCCAAATACACCCAGCTGGGAATCAAACTACCACCTCCCAAACCCCGGTAAACCATTCTATTGTGAGACTGACACCGTCTTAGAGTTTGGAAATAGCGATCAAGTAAATTGATATTTGTAGGAACCTTCGGACGGAAGGTTTGGGGTCAATTCGATCCCAGCATGACATTGCTGTCTGTGCGCAAGCGCCATCTATAGTCATCATCAGGTGACCTCCAGTCTTCCCCAAGCTACAGGCGTGGTCGGTTCATGTGCATAGGTGAGTGTTTCAATGTAGCTTTTATTCACTTCGAGATCTGCATTAATGGGGTCTGCTAGGACCCCACCTTTCCGTTTATGTTAGAAAATTTGTTAGATCTTTATTTCAATTTATAGAGGATTCACCTTATTTATTTATGATTTTATTTGTAGGTTTCATCAAAATGTCAAAGAGAACTCTGTTTAGCACTCCTTAAGAAATAGTACAAGAACTTCAGTGGCAGATTGAAGATGATGATGGTGATGATTTATCTTTCTCTGAATCATTTAGCGAGAAGGACGATGATGTCAAATCAAATTATGAAAGCGTGGAGGACGAATTTGATGTTGAATCTGAAGAAAACATTCTAATTGAACAGGAAGACATATTTCAAGTTGATCAAGGTGAAACAATGGACACTGATTATAAATTCATCATGGGAAAGGACGAAGAAACAATATGGGTTAATACCCCTCTTGTTAGTCTACTCTTTCAGAACCCCAGCAAAAAATATTGTTTCCCACTTACCTGGTGCAAAAAGAGAGGCCTGTGGTGTCACTGATGGAATGAAGATGTTTTCTTTGTTCACTATGGATGATTTGGTAGATATGTTAGTAAAATACACTAACGAAGAAATACAAATAGAAGTGAAAAAAATACAAAACTGAACAATGGTATAACAACCCCACAGATTCAGTGGAAATGAAGGCATTGATAGGACTGATGTTTATGTGTGGTGCTTTGAAAAATTACGGCCTTGGTCTGTCAGACATGTTTTCCTCAGGGTATGGCCCTCCAGTGATTCGCGCTATTATGACCAAGAAGAGGTTTGCGTTTCTACTTACTGCCTTGAGGTTTGATACAAAACAAACTCGACAAGAAAGGGATGAAAGAGACAAATTCGTCCCTTATAGAGAATTTTGGGACCTCTTCACAGAAATCTTAGACAAGTATTACACGCCATCAGAATATATAACAATTAATGAGACATTCATAAGTTTTAGAGGGCGGTGCCCATTTAAAATGTATATCCCCAATAAACCGGACAAGTATGGCTTGAAAGTAGTTTCATTGTGAGTTGCCCGGTCATTCTATTTCTATGGTGGTATCCCCTACATTGGAAAAGAACCAAACGAAAAGAAGAACAAGACTGATTTGCTAATCCCAACCCAATATGCTCTGAAGTTGACAGAAGGAATCAAGGTAGCCAACCGTAACTCTACGTTAGATAACTGATTCTCGTCATATGAACTTGCAGATCAGTTAGCTGAAAATAGATTGGTAATTGTTGGTACGCTTCGTAAAAATAAAAGAGAGATTCCTCCTCAAATTTCTGTAGAAATGTGCCTCCAATCACTCCTCAATTTTTATATCAACAAGACAAAATGTTTTTATCTTTCACAGAAAAAATAAAACAAAATTATAATTCTGATTTCAACTATGCATGATCGTGGGGAAATAAATCAAGATACCAAGAAGCCTGAAATCGTTGAATTCTACAACATCACAAAAGGTGGGGTTGACGTTTTTGATAAACTTAGCAAGACTTACTCCACCAAAAGAGAAACTAGAAGGAATGAAGTTAACAGAGAATAAGTGGGGGTAAAAGGAGAACATGTGATAGTAAAAGAGTCCAGACTGATATGGTATGGGCATGTAATGAGGATGGAAAGAGAAAGGATGCCAAGGAAAATGATGGGAATTAGAGAATAAGAATAGAAGCCATTAAAGGAAGAAGAATGGTGGAAGGCTAGAGGAAGATGGAGTCATTTTTATTTAAATACTCAGCCACAGACTGGAAACAGTTGATAATGGTGATTATGTAGAGCTTTGTTAAGTAAGAATCCACATTGACGTGACGACTATCAGGCGGTATTTCCAGAGCATCAATTTAAGCCTTCCACTATGTTGTATGTTACATAATGGTCAATAGATACTTTGTTCAGCAAAGTGTTGTAAATTATATTAATATGAAAGAGTAGCTCCAAGTTAACTGGATGGACATGACCAGAGGCAGGTTTTTATGGTGAATATTTTTTTTTTAATTCTCATTAATTTTTCAAAATGGTGGTGTTTTGTGTTGAAAAT
>CABFWB010000764.1:7251-47956 GCA_902151455.1 Timema bartmani
TCCAGAACAAAATAAGGACAAAAATATTCCTATACAGGTAGCCTCAACGAGTAGTGAGACCAGCAGCGGGAGCAAAAATAAAAAAAAAAGAGAGAGAGAGAGAAAAGGAGGGTATAAGAGCTCTATCATGGAAAGAGGACACTAAAATAACAAACGATTGTACAGTCTGTTTCAGATTGCATTGCACGGCTGGAATGTCCATGTGATATATGGGGTTGAGTGCGTGCGAGCTCCGAAAGTCGGTTACCAGTAATACGTTACAAACTCAAAGACAATCATCCCTTAGATGTCTCATGCAGAACTTCATCTACCCTTAGAGGTTCGCTGCGGTTGACAGGCAGTCGCACTGCAGTTGACGTGCCTAGTTAGTTGGAAGCGTCCTCACTTACAGACGTCGCCATGGTTGGTTGACGCAGTTGTTAAGAGGTGGTGACGGTGGCCCTGCTCCGGAATGCGCATTATTTGTGTCTTGTGCCTGTTTGTTTACTCTCACGTTGATACTACGGAAAGACATCACCAATTTGAGAACGATTTTGTTCCTTTTGAGTTTCCTAGATAGTCACTTATCTCTTACCTAATCTTTGTATTTTGTTGCCCCATGATTATGCGTCGTTGTTTCTAGTTCTCGCTCCTGTTTCTGGAAGCCATTGATGCCGGGAACAAGATTAAATAACGTAACGTAAAGGTTTTATCTATTAGTTTTTTTAGCACTACGTTTTACTACCTATTCAGTCTAGTCGCATAAGTACTATACTATGCAAATTAATTGGGACAAAGTAAAAAATCATTCTTTTTCAAAAACTATGCCTTTATATCATTCCATGCCTTTATATACACTGATAAGTACCTGTATTAGTATGAAGTATGTCCTCCTTTAGCAGAAATTACCTCTTGAATTCGTTTTGGCATTGACTCCAATAATTTAGTGCACATGTTTTTGACTTTTATCATCGTGGAACCACGCTTTTATAGCATTCGTTACCATGCGTTCTTTGGTTGTACAGTCCATTTTACCTAAACGTCTCTTCAAAATATTCCACAAGTTTTCTATTGGATTTAAGTCTGGTGAATTTCCAGGCCAATCAAGCAAATTAATTTTATTTTCCAGCATGAAGGTCTTGACCAATTTTGAATTGTGACATGGGGCCAAGTCATGTTGAAATGTCCCGTCAAAAGTTTGCAAGAATGGAACAATCTTGGGTTGTATTATTTCTATGTATTTGGATGAATTCATCATACCTTGAACAGGAACTAATTTTCCAGTGCCATTTGCTGTGAAAAAAACCTCCAAAATATCTCAGCAGTCCATGATTTATATTTTTTTGCCCATACATTCAAATATTGTTTTTTCTTTAT
Source organism: Timema bartmani (assembly GCA_902151455.1). Taxonomy (NCBI): domain Eukaryota; kingdom Metazoa; phylum Arthropoda; class Insecta; order Phasmatodea; family Timematidae; genus Timema; species Timema bartmani. The sequence continues at coordinate 8,608 of CABFWB010000764.1, forward strand.
TCGTCTTGCCTTCCGGCCAGCTTCCAGAAGCTTACGGCGTACAATTGAATCACTAACATCAAAACCACTAGCCAATAAATTTATTTGAAGGTCTGTGTTTGTTTTTGTTGGATTCATTTTACTATTTCTGATTAAAATTTTATCGGTTCGTGGAGTTGTTTTTCGTCTTCTTCCACATTTACCTCTTATTTTTGGAAACGATTATCCAGATACATTGTATCTCGTAAGAATTATTGATACACTGGATTTACTTACACCAACTGCAGAAGCGATATCTCTCACTGTCATAGAAATGTGATCCTTTTAAGAGCAATTATTTTTGCACGCTTCCTTGGAGTAATATCCATTTTTAAATACAGTAAAACCTTGGATTGCGAGCATAATTCGTTTCGTAAACGTGTTCGTAATACAAAGCACTCGTATATCAAAGCGAATTTCCCCCATAAGAAATAATGGAAACTCAGATGATTCGTTCCACAACTCCAAAATATTTAATCTGAAAATGATTAATACCTTTCTTATTTTCGTTATTTAAATGTAATTGTACTGTAATCAAATTTATTTATTAAATTTAATGGTGGCTGGTGTGAGGTGGACGAGAGAGATGAGAGGAGGAGGTGTGTTATTGTTTAGGATGACTTTCACTGTCACTAACGGAATCACTGCTATATTTTGGATCACTGGAATATTTTTCTTTTTGTGCGACGTTAACAAAGAACCTATCCAATGACACTGCTCGACAGACAAAGCGTAACCATAGTACTACTCGTATTGCAAGTTATCGCTCGTTTATCAAGTTAAAATTTATTGAAAATTTTTGCTCGTCTTACAAAACACTCGCAGACCAAGTTACTCGCAATCCAAGGTTTTACTGTACATGAAAGCAGCACGTATCTCACAGAGAGCAAAAACTAACATCCACCGGTCACATACAAAAGCTAACAACTGAAGCTGAAGTGATTATTTCCAGTTTAAAACCAGTCAAACCACATTCTTACCGTCAAGTTAGTTCTGACAGTCACACCACCTCAAGGCAGATAAAACCGTTTTAAGTCGGTTTAAGACATCAACTGGCAATCACATTACAATTCTGAGAAAAAAAATAGCTTGTCCCAATTAATTTGCATAATAGTATGTAATAATTATGCTAACAAGTTAGGCATGGGAAAGGTTGAATTTAGAGGAAGTGTACCCGCGTTTGCGTGGAAACCCTATTAGTAAAAACCACCCTCAAGACACCCGACCGGGATTAGAATCCCAAGCTTCCTGTCATTGGCAGTCAAGTCTTATATAAAAGTGACGCCTTAGACCATGCGGACACCGAAGCAGGTTTCTTTACGGTACGTTAACTGGTGTGTATATTATTCTGAGCATAGGTGGGGGTGGAGGATATAGCGTTCAACCCTCCCACCACACAGGCTCAACCCGAAATTTTAAGATGTTTTTATTATAAAACTTAAGGATGGCCTTGTGGCTTGGATTAAACCTCAAATCTCTTATAGTGGCCTTCACTTTTAAAAATGTACCGTTAATAATAACCACTCCAAATAGCTTCTAGAGGCATTTAATAATAATATAAAAAAATACCGGGAGAGGGACAGTCTAAATAGCTTCTATGTGTATATATATACTTTTTTTAAATTCTAGCAAGGACCAATCCGATTAGCTTAAAAAAATCAACTTTTTAAAAGCTTTTAAAACATCTAGTTTAAAAAAGAAAGCTTAGAGAGGCATCTTATTGCATAAAAAAAGGCTAGGAACACTAAAAAAAACTTCTAGATGCATCCAAATTTGAAAAAAATTTTGAGTGAGGACCACTTCAAACGGCTTTTGATGAATCATGGTAAATATTAGGTTTGAGTATATATAGGCCTATATAATATATTTTTTAATTGGGGACTTTGTTTTCTTGTTGTTGGTAGTGCTGTAAAATAAGTTACCCGGTGAAATGGCTGATCCACAAATTATTCGTGTTGATGAAATTGATGGTATTTGGGCGTTTTTACAAAGTGTCAGTGATAATTTCATTCAATTTAATCAGTACAGAAGTTTATAATTAATTAATATTCTGTTCTTATGAGTATTGTTAACTCTCGTATTACTGTGTGGACATTGCATTTATAGGCGAAAGTGACGAAGCATTTGTTTATATGGGGCAAATGCCTAAAAGGGGTTCTTTTAAAATAGTCTATTGTCAACACAATATCATTATTTGCAATTTACGGCGTTAAACAGCATGATTAATTAAACATAATATTTTGATTTAATATATTCTTCTCAAGGCCTTTCAATCAGAATAAATGTTATGTGTATTCCTGAAACATTGTTTTTGTTGTGAATACTAAAAATAAAATAAGTTTACAAAAGATTATAACATAGACACCCAGCAGAGATATACATGCGGATTAATTGGGGTCAAATTATTCTTTATACTGATAAAGGTGTATAAAGATTGCTCAATTAAATATATATAGAATGCCTCACTCCAATAACCTTGACCTGTTTGAAAACAAAAAAGAAAAATAATTCAAGTATAATTAAGCTTAAAAATATTAAAATAAAAACATTCCAGCACAGAAAACAAAAAAGATATAATTATTCAAATGTGTGTACAAAAGACTGATTTGATTAAACTGAGCTACACCTAATTTAGGCCTACTGCATAACTGTGAACAAAAATGACTTGACTTTTTTGAGATGACATTGATCAGTTCATTATCTGCTAATGTCTATATTAAGTTACATTTCCTTAACCCTTTTGCTGCGTTAATCGGATATATCCGATCTCAGAATTATACCCATTGACTGCGGAAATCGACTTTACCCCACGACTTGTAAACTTTATCTACCCTTGCTGCAACAGTCGGAAATAGTCACAAGAGTGTTAAAACGCTGAATTTTTCATACTAGCATGCACGTGCGCCTCTGACATCTGGTTTTTAATTTCGAGAACTGCCAGTTAACAGCTGCTAAATCATAACAGTAGTACCGCTTGTTTACTTCCGCATTTAATTACTTGTAGCACACGTGCAATATTTATGTGGCGGAAAACTTTGTTGAGGGATTAATGGATTGCTATTTTATTTTTGTTCTTGACTTATTTCTTATTTTGAAATCATGCCTAAGACAAATATATGATTTTATAGACAACACTACACTGAGAAAAGTACCAAAGTAGCACAAAATTGTTCAAGTTGTGTTGATGTATACTAATTTTCAAAAATTTTCTTTTTATTACATTTGGACCATATTAGGCCAATATTAGGGCTGTCAAATCCTTATTTAGCAATTAGTTTGACACTACTGTGGGATGAAAGTAAAATAAAGAATGGTTCTGATAGCAGAATAACATTGCATTTGGGTAAAATGTGACATAAATAAAATGTGACATATACAATTTTATCGATATAAAATATATATTATTATGCGATTTATAGACACTGTGGTGCTAAATTTAATATTTAAAATGCATTACTAGTTGAAAATCACATTATTTAATCATAATCATGATCATCATGCAAATTTTCAGATTTCAAATTTTTGACCTATAATTTACATTTCTGAAGGTAAGAAGTAAAAATTAATTACGCAGCAAAAGGGTTAAATTTATTTTAAACATAGTTTGGTACATGATGCAAGCCATGAGCTGTGTTAGTTGGCATGTAATAACTTATACGTACGTATCAATAATTTATTAAAATTAGTCTTACCCTAAATATTATAAAAATAACTTAGGCCTATTTTAGGGAAGTTGGGCCTAATATAAGTTTTGATGTAGGCTACATTTGTTTCACCAGAAACAGTTATTTGAATTTAACTGATAGGCCCTATATCATTTTATCACCATAGCTTTGCCTACTATAAGAATTTGTTAAACAGCTCTTTTTCCTTGTCATCGTGCCTCACTACTCAATTTTTGAATGTGAATTTGGCATAATGTAGAAACTGCAAAAACTTTCAAAATAATGATTAGACTTGATTACTTATACTTTTTAAAATAGGTTTATTAAATTCACCTTATTGAAAATAAAATTAAAAATATTTCTTTTTCAACACAACTGTGCAACTAAAATTGGGAGAGGGATAGAATTGATTAATTTTTAATTGTTAGAGATGGTGTAGCTGAGGTTTGAGGCAGTTTTTATGTCTCTGTAACCACTACCCATACATTTAATCCAATAGAAATAAAACTAGAATTACTAGGCCCTACACTGTAATAACACTAACAGGCTAGTAGGGCTACCTATGACAGTTCTCAAAGACCCATTGCATGCAGGTGCGGGACTTCAAAACCATAAAGGCTATAGCCAGTCATTTACAGTATCTTGGAAAAATAATAATGTTGATAGTAAAGAAAGAAAACTTAGATGTTATATTCAATTTCCTTATTATTATCATCAAAATAATGGTAAGCTACTTTTTGGAAAACACATATTCAAGCCTCTGAGAGGCACTGAAGATAAAACACTTTGCCTTTTTTAAAATAATGCGACAACTAAACACCCTAGATCTTTGTGAGCTATCCTTACAATTAACCCTTAGTTCACCTTCTCACAAGGTCTTGTCTTCTCTCTATTCGTGTGGCCCTTAATATTTACACTCCTGAACCAAATAAAATTGTTTTTCCTAAACGTTGGTGCAAGTACCCTGGAGGTTATGCAAAGTATTTCATGGGGTACCTACTTGATGTGCCACTGAGTATTTAAAAAGCCCTAATGACCTCACTGTGTCGATGGGCCTCAAAACAATAATATCATTTTTTAAAAACCACAGATTTTGACATGAGTTTCGTAATCCTTTCTTTCCCCCGGCTGTCATATCTTTGTATAGCCTACCACTACAGATTTATTAAAATTTGTAATGATCTTTTACTTTACAATAGTCCTTCAGCAGGTATTTGTTTTTGTTTTTTTATGAAGAGCTGGAAGGTGTACTGTGATTAGGCCATGGCCCCAAAAGGGGTATGCATACGCTACTGGTGAAAGTTTGGGAAACATTGAAATAAAGGATTGATCCAAAGTGATCTCACTATTTTATTTGAGATATATGGTGTTTAGATAAACTATGAAAGGTTCACCAAATCATGCTTTAAGAATCACCATTTTAATTCTGTAGGGGGAAAAAAATCCATTAAAATTGCTCTTAAATGTAATTAAGTCGATGAACAAATTGCAAATAATCATATTTTAAAAATAAAATCTACTATAAATGAAGTATGGTACAACTTAGTAGTGTTGTGATTAAGTCGCTATAATATATTAGGCGGTAGACCTAATTATAGATCAAATATGGTGCTGAAATTGTTAGTCTATTAGAGCTTGCACAATCTATTGGAGATGATCACATTACCCTACTATACAAACCTGTTTGCGTAAATGAATGAGTTGTCATCAAGGGCGCCCATGTGGGTTTTCCAAATGTGGGATAAGTTTTAGGAGCTAATTTTCGCAAAAAAAAAAAGTTTTAACTGAATTCATTCAAAGGAAACATTATATTTTTCACAAGTTTATTAAATATAACAAAATTAAAAGACATAAGCTGTTCATGAGAGAATGGGTGGAAATCTACATTTTATCCATTTTATCTTTGTTAACTCGGATATTATCGATTTAAAGTTATTTGTTGCAAATTGCAGCCAAATCCCCAATGGCCTACACAATTTTTTTCATATAAATTAAAACAAAAAGTAAATATTGAAGCTAGTGTTAAAGGGGGCTGAAGCCATGGTTGTCATAATGTGTTCAAAACCAAATAATGCATGCTTTGCCAAATGTCTTCCCCCTCTAACCCTTTTTTTCATCCAGAAACTTAGGTTGTTTAACAACTACATACATTCCCCTGTCTAAGGTCAAATCATCCTGTTCTAAACACCTATAACATAGCTTCACAACCGAGGAGTCAATTTTGTGAAAAATGAAATTTAATCCCTCTATATGGTAGGCATACTATATTCTAAATTATTGAGAAGAATTGAGATTTCTTCTGAAAAACTTGTAAAACACAGGCAATTTTCTATTTAAAAAAATAGTGGCAACCATAATAATAATATAAAGTTTTGCACATTTATTTGATGTCAAAATTATAAATCGTGTTAATAACAAGGTTGGTTGTATGCCAGCCTACCACTGTACTTTGGGGCCCAATCTTTGACTGAGTGTTCTGTATTGACTACCATTGCAGTATGGTGTTTCTTTCTCCAAGGGATTGCTAATATATTTTCGTAAAATCTGGCCTCTGGCCCTTCTGCTTCACTCTTCAATCCGCTGATTGGTAGACAACTGCTATATATGCACCCACTTCTAAAGTGTTTGCTTTTAGCCGACTCTAATTACTGGTTTATTATCGCATGTAATCTGTTTCAAATATTGTAGCTGAGACCGTCCTCTTCCTATTTTACCTCACGCATCACAATTCATTAAATTAGCTCTCTGATGTTAAAATGCCTGGCACACTCGCATTCAAGTACTAAGGAAAATAAATGCTTATTTTAACACCGTAGTTTTGAATACAAATTCTTCTTCTTTTTAATTCTTAAATGTTGGTTTCCCATGGTGGTTTTTGTGCATGCGATTTTTTTCAGAGGTGCAATCAAAGGTGTTCTTTCACTTGTAGAATTATCATATTTGTTTGTCACAGGTGGAATGGAGGGACCCTTGGTTGGTAGGACTTGTACTCTTTCATGTAGTCATTACTCTAACAGCTCTACTTACCAGAAACTACAGCAATTTCCAGGTTTTACTGTTCTTTGTATTATGTAAGTATAACACATGATATAATCCAATTCTCATAGGAAGAGTCTTTCTTGACAGTTAGAAAAGTCACTAAATCTACTCTCACATTTTCATGTACCTACATCAAGTCATGTGATCTGCAGCTGTCAATTATGACATGTTACAGGTACAGTAGCCCCATGGCTTCTTTGGTGCTAACTGACAGTTCACAGCTGACTTCTGACAGCTAACATTTAGGTATATACCTACATTTTGACTGTCAGAAGTGACAGCTGCTAAAGACATGTTTTTTGCAGAGCATATGGTTCGGTGTAGGGATACATAATTTGGTCTGGTAGCTTTTCAAAGCCGTTAGCTGTCAGCTGTCAGTCAGCACCAAAGAAGCCATGGGGCTACTGTAGACTATACAATAGCACTAATAATACAGTAAAATGTTATCATCAATGTTGACTGCAAAAAAATGTGTTTGTATTTTCTGAAAGAGCTTCCTTAAGAATTTTGAACTCCAGTAGCTAGTTTACATTAGGTATTTCAAATATAAATTTTGGTAATAAATATTATAGGCGTACAAACATTATACCATTAAATCTATTAAGTGAGTATTTATAACTACTTTCAAACATTTGACATACAAATATGTCTTGCATTGATTAGCAAACCTACCGTTTAGTCCTGACAACTAGAATGTAATATTAGTATTGGTTTAATAGGCTAATGTTATTGTGTTGTTTATTTATTGACTTATATTTTAGTTTAGTGTTTAATACAGTGGTTTCATACCTGGGGTCACGGCGTGTTTCGGGCTGGGTCATTTTGCTTGTTGAAGGTTATAGCTTTATATTATTTACTTTTAAAGTAGGCCTAATTATAATGACTATAGGAAGGTGACAAATTCAAAAAAATAAATGTAAGCGATTAAAATTATTACATCTGTTAAGTTACTGCTTGGATTTATTTTGATTATTTAACTCTTGACATAATATTTACCAATTTAGTTTGCTGTAGAGGTCTAATGTTTAGGCGAGTGGCGCTGCTAGCATAACTTCCGAAATACCCGCCGGGCTCATTAATTCTCTTTTGAGATACTTTGGTCACATTCGCATAGTAAATAAGTGATTTATAATAATTAAATAAAGAACTAAGGGGCACATCTCATGCTTGTTTGGTTTGTTGGTGATGAGGTTGTGATTCATATTTCGACTTTGTATATTGAAGGGGATTTTGTCCTAAACGATTTCCCCCTACTACCTCCACACCAATAAAGGTACATTTTTTTCTAAACTCTGTCTAACTACCCCCACACATGTAATTAAATGCGGAGAGACCACACAGGTAGTAAGATTCAATAAAAATAAAAATTTAAAAACTAGGATTTGAATAATTGTAGGTTCTAAAAACAAAAATTGGGGTCATATCAAGCCTGTGCAAATTTATAGTTTTTAATTTTAAATCAAATTCAAATCTTGGTTAACTGATTCAACTGATTCAAATCAAATCTGAATCGAATCTCGCACATACCAATTTTTTTTTAGTAGAGTCTGAATCAAATCTCATGCCTAAAAAAATATTACAATCGAATCTGATTCGAATACTAGATAAGTCCTATGCTTATAAAGAATTGGATCAAATATTTTATTTAAAAAATATATTCACATCTGAATCAAATACCTCATTTATTTTAGGCTTGATCTGCTAATGTTTCTAATTTAATATGTGTTGAATATTTTACTATTTTAAGTTTCCACCAATAATGTAATACAGTAGAGTCTCAGAAACTCGACCTAATGTGGACCGAGATGGTGTCGAGTTATTGAAATGTCAGTTTTACGAACTTGCATAAGAGGCGAATGAACTTGCATAAGAGGCGTGTTTACTATGTCATGTTTACTAAACAAGGATGAATCACAGTACAGTATTGAATATTATTGGTACAGTTTTTCTGTACATTACAGTATCAGTAATATACATACAGTACAATATGTTACGTGTTAATATAATGGTGTATATACATACGTGTAATATACAAACATGCAGTACAGTACTGTACATATAATATTTTTGTGATTCAAATAACACGTTACTGAATTGGAAAACTAACAAACACAGCACTTGTAAAAACACCAGAGCACGACTGTTCCATTCGAGCTACACAAACAAACTGAGAGGTTATACAGTTGACTAACCTTGGATTGTGATGACTGGCGCCAACAACTGTGTGGACGTGCATGTGTCGAGTTTCTGAGACTCTACTGTATTAAAAAAAAGTTTGTATACATTTTAGACACATTTTAGCTGTATTAAAAAAAATGTACACTCTCAATCAATCTAATCTCAAAAGGTGAAAGATCAAATTAAGATTACACCACCATTTTAATTATAGTACAAAGGTAGATTTATATTTACAAAAAGGTGGGCCTAGCTACTTTTTTTAAATACAAGATATTCACTTTCACAAATAGCTGACATTCCTTTACAACCTATTTACAACCTTTACCTATTTTTTTTTCTACCACGCAACTGGTTTCCTGTCTCTTTGTTTATTTGTGAATTACATAATTATAAATTTAAATTTTGAGCTAAACCCATCAAATCTGAATCTAGGATTTATTTAGAGTCAAAATTTCAAACCAAATCTGAATCTTCTAATTTTAAGATTAAAAATTTTGAGTTGAATCTGAATCTTAGTTTTGAATTTGAAATTTCAAAGGTTCACACAGGCTTAGGTCACACCCTGAAAAAGTTTGTAAACCACTGGTTTAATATAAGGTACTACTCGCTTAGTTGGCCGCAAGGTCTAAGGCATCACTCATGCAATAGACTATACTACCAATGACGAGGAGATGTGGTTCTATCTCAGTCGGGTGTACTTAGGGTGATTTTTCCTAAATGGTTTACTAGCCTCCCTCCACTCAAATGTGGGACATTTCCTGTACATTCAACCTTCTTCATCCCTAACTCATTAGATTAATTAATACATAGTCGTACAACCCGAACGGGTTGGCTGCAGATTATTATACTGAAATGTGTTAAAAAAATGTACTGGGAAAATGTCAATAGTATGAGTGAGGCCTCAGCTGACTTTATAGTTAAAGATTTACTCATTAAAGGCTATGCACTTTCCATTTGAATTTTTGGTGCTTGATTTTAAGCAAAATGTTTATTTTCACCCTTCACACCATGATGAAAACTTTTAAAACTACCCCTCCTCCAGCTCTTTATTTGTTGTGTCATATCACTCAAGTATGAACTATTATTTTTAATCAAAGAAAAAAATTATTTAACGATACATAATCGTACACAAAATCAGAGTTTCCATGGTGATGTACAAGCAGATAATTATTGTACAGATGAGCCACTGTGCACACAGCAGAAAAACTGAACATTTGCTAAGAAAATTGGGTTTTCGTTATAAACTACTATTTTTTCTGACATCCTGGACTGCAAACTTTTCTACATTTGTTGCACCCCACAACTTAAGTAAGAGTTTAGTTATTATTTTTAACCAAGGAAAAATATTTTATTTATGGGCATAAAACCATGCACAAATCAGAGTTTCCATGGTGATGTAAACAAAGAATGAAAAGTTGATAATTTTTTGGATATATCATATTTTCCTTGGAAATTACTATATCCCCATATATCCCCAATGTCCTGGATCCTTAACCGTTTAAATAAGAGGTTGTCTGTTGAAATTTGTTCAACCATTTCTATTACCGGAAAAAAGGCTTATAAAACTATATGTGTGTTCTATTTATCACATATTATTTTGTTTTATTTATATTTTCTAGCGAGGTGGGCGAGTATTTTACTTGTCCACCTTGTTGTGAGGGTAGTGTGCGATTCCAATCGACTGCACTGAAGATAGTATTTTTGCATCTTAATTTTCTGTCTTTTAAGTAAATCCTCTCACTGAAAAACAAAAACTGTATAAACTTAACATATCAAGTGTTTCTTGTGCTTGTTTCAGTACTGTTGGTGTATTTTTCAGAAAGTATCAATGAAATAGCAGCAAGTAATTGGAAGTGAGTCAAACTTTTATATTAGGGGCTTATTAAGTAATATATATTTCATTCCCAGAAGTTGTAGGTTTGAAAATTATTTATACTTCATATCATGTAATCTGCAACTTTAACTTTTGATTGATAATATTTTATCATTATCATCATCATAATCATCCTCACGCGTTTCCAGTCTGTAACCGGGTCAGTTTAGTAAAATGCCTCCATCTTCCTCTTTCATTCCACTATTCTTCTCCTCTAACTTTCACACTTTCTGCTATCTGCTCCAACTATGGGTGCCAATCAATATCCAAGTTAATAGATAACAATTATAAAATGTAGATTTCCTCCCATTTCCTCTTCAATAGCTTTCTTTTCATTTTGTTCTGTTCAATAAACTTGTGAAAAATATGTTTCTTTTCAATGGGTTCAGTTACAGCTACATTTTATTTTTTGTTAGTTTTTCAAATTTTATTTTTTTCACTAAAATTGGCTCATAAAATTCATAGCTTATAAATATATTCAGATGCTCTAAAATTCCCTCCCACAAGGTTAAATCCTGACATTTTTTTTCAGTAGGGGAGGGCACAGGGAGGGGCTAGCCACAACCCGGAAGATGAGACCCCAATCTGTCCCCCCATTTGGAAAACCCACATGGCTGCCCTTGGCTCCAACCATCCCTTTATTCATATCCCACCCGCCTCGGTGGCGTAGTTGGCTAACGCGCTAGTCGTGTTGAGCTCAACCACCGAGGACGGGGAGATCGAGGTTCGAATCNAATTCAACCCTCTCAATTCCTAATCCATTAGAGTAATTAGTACTTAAGCGTATAACCCGAACGGGTAGTAAGATGCGGTGCTAAATATTAAATATTATTCATATCCCATTATCAATACCTATAAAACACTTCTGAATATATATAGTAAAATTATATTAATTTTGGCCAAAAAAAATTCCAAAAGTTTCTTTCTACCAGAATCATGATCTAATATAATGTAAATAAATATCGACTCAATATGTAATATCTTTGATAAAATATTATCACTTAGGTAATGGTAGTCTAAATAAACTGTAATACCAATCTCCCCACAGATGTAAAATAATTTAACAATCAGTCAAAACACAAAATTAAGAGAACAGACATGATAATCAGTTCCCAAGCTGACAATTTACCAATGATAAATTTATAGCAATACTAAGTATTAAACCCGGGACCCTTAAAATACAGTACAGAGAATCACTACCAACTAAGCTATGGTGTTGAACTACACTTGAGTCAAATAACTTTGTCTACTAATTATTTTTTTATGTGACTTGGAACAGTGCACTAAGCTAAATAATGATTAAAATTAGGAGGGATAGCCAGTACACTTCCTTAGTGATACTGGAGTAGAAATTATTTAGATATAGGTAACACTAAAAAAACACAAACACATTTTTAAGGACAAGCTTTAAGTATCACAGACAGCTTCTTCAGGTCAAGAGAGTAGACCGATTCTCTTGGTTGGACTGCAAGGTTGACTGTCAACAGCTGTTTTTCGTTTATGATTTCACTGTATAGGCCTAGATGGCAGCACTTGGATTAAATAGTTAGATAAGAAAACTAAAAGTTGTGTTTTATATTATAATATATTGTTATTGTTATGACATTGAAAAAAATGTGCTAGTGGGAAGGAGACAAAGGTTAAGGTTCCTTTCCTTCCTATCAGCACACTCATTATTTTTATTTAATTATTATTATTATTTTCTTCAAGCTTGTTTTTAAAATGTGTTTTTTTAGTGTCATATCTAAACAATTTCCACTTCAGTATCACTAATCATCCCTCCTAATTTTGTTTATGTCTGTCGTCTTTCTGCAATTCTTACAGCTTCATTGTAAAGAAAATTTTGTGTCAATGAAAACAATTTATAGAATGTGCGTTTGTTACAGTTTGTTCTCAAGACAGCAGTACTTTGACAGTAAAGGCATGTTCATATCACTTGTATTCTCGGTGCCTATACTTCTCAACTGTATGATTATGGTGGTAAGTTTATTTTTAGGAAAAAAGCAAAGGTTATTGTTAAACCAACTTTGCATTAGAAGTACTTTAATTTGATTTACCTATTATTTTATATTTTCACACACATAAATGCTAGTACAAGGGCAACTTTTAACTAACTAATCCAAAGTAATTGTGGAAGGGTGGATTTTAAGTAAATGCATTAGTAGTGAACTCGATTGTGTATAAAGTCTTGGTCTCTCAAAGATCAAGGTAGTTGATTAATGCACGTCTATCTATGCCAATAGATAAATTCTACTTTCTAAAGTGGGTTATCAAACTGAAGTTTTATGCATCAATCATAATGCCTTTGTTTTACAATTCTTCATGTTAGCAACTATAAAAATTAACAATGATCTAAAAAAAATTTCCCTTCCCTTAATCAAACCTAAAGTGAGCGATTCTAAACTGACTAAACTGACTATATCATCATCGGCTGATGATGATGCTGATATAGTTGGCTTAAAATCCTTCACTTTAGGTTTGCTTTTTTTTAATGTGTTTTTCCATGACATACTTGTTTTGAAGGCAAACTGGTTGTGGCAGTCGAGCCAGCTGATGATTAATCTGAAGAAAGCGCAGCTACGTCAGGCGCAGTTCTTGCGTCAGCGAAGTGAACGCGAAACAAGTTCAGGGGTGGAGGAGACACTATCTGATCAACATCCTAAGATTGATTGAGGCGATGATTTGAGTCACCTTATGTTGCTCAAGATTTATTGAAAGGAGTAGATGACCCGGACTTCACCCACACAATCCGAACCTTTGTGTTTTATTCCTCGCTGCCGCATGTTGCAACCAACTTGTGTACAAGAATTTGAAATTAGGTATGTCTCGCATTGATGGAGGGTTTTATTGCCACTAGATTCTAGACTTGTTTATCTTTACATAATAAATAAATTGTAACTCCTTTATTTAGATATAGTAGGCACTATGCTTTGAAAAAGTATCTATAAAACAGATGGCTAGAATATTATCGGTATTCTTTCAGTAAAGACACTGCAAATTTGATATGTACATTTAAAAAAACTTGTATTCTCGCCATCATAATGTTGGACAACTTTTTTAAACTTAAATTTGTCTGTAGTAGTAAAATTTAATACACTGATTTTATGCTAGCCATGCCTATTTTAAGTTTTTATATGTGCCATATTATTTGTATATTTAAATTGTAACCGGTGGTTGTAATACAATGCAACAGTCTCTATTCTTGATTCATCATAAAAGTTATTTAAGTGGGAAAACCATTTTAGACCATTTAAAAATGTACAATCATGTCAATATATCATGTAAGATTATTGATAGTGACTTTAGTACATATATTTTGAGTTGGAGCACAAGCTATTTTTTAGTGTTGACATGTTTAAAATTGTCTATGAAATACAATTATTTATTTGACTTCCCATGTTTTTTTAAAAATGTTTTAAAACTTGTATTATATTAAAAAGTTTAATTTTGAGGGGCTTTCTTATAGAATTTCATGTATATTTATAACATTCTTGCATTGTTTTATGTGTTTTCTATGTTGTGAGCTATTAAGTAGTAATGAAAAGTGATGTAAAATGTCAGGTGGGTATTTTATTCCAATTTAGGTTTGCCTGCAGCTGAACCTCAACAGATTTTTTTTTTTTAGCACTGCATCTTACTACCTGTTTGGGTTATATGTTTATGTACTAATCACGCTAATGGTTTTTAGGGAGGAGAAAAGTTATAGTTAGAAGAAGTGTACCAGAGTGTGCTTAGAGAGAGAGAGAGTGGAAAACCATTTTGGAAAAACCACTTTCACTACACTGGAACAAAATTCGAACCTCAATATCCCCATCATCTGCAGTCTAGTCTAGTGTGAAAGTGACACCTTAAACCATGTGGCCACCGAAGCGGGTAATAGAACAATTAATAACATTTTAGTTTCCAACACCAATAGCATGATTATTCAAACTAAGAAATATAACAAAAACTAGGATAAAAGTGGGGAAAATATAATAGATCTGTGCTTTTTGTTAATTTTATTTGGAATAGTTAGTAAAATACAGTGTGTCAATAAATTTACAAGGCATATAACCAACATGGGTAGTAAGACACAATGCTAAAGAAAAACTACAAATATAATTTGTGAAACAATTTTTCTTGCAAAAAAATAACTAAATATTTTAAGAAAACCCTCTTCATATATTTTAGTTCTATTTTTTATTATTATTTGGAAGAATATACAGGAAAGATGGATAGGAACAAATCAAAGAAATGAACATAAAATAGTTTTTACAATAAAAATATATGCAAAAAAAATAATCTAGAAATGTGTCTAAATAATGTTGTCTGATGATTTGTTTTTTAAATACTAATAGTCATCTAATGAGGCAACAGCTCTTTAAGGAGCATCCCCTCTATTTTTTGAACTTTGAAATATAATTATAACTGCTGTAATGAATAAAATGTTTGAATTTCATTAAATAAACATTTGTATTCAGGATAAAAGTCTGTAAATAAAATATTTTCCTAGTTAAAAATGGTAGCAATTTGGCTTAAATTTACATGGTAGTGTGTCATGAATAAAATAACATGACTAAATTAACATGACTAAATCATTAATATTGGCCTTTGGTTACAATATGGCAGCTATAATTGGCAGTTCAAACATTCATTGTATTCATCATTGGTCTTCTTGTTGAGGTAAATACATTTTCTTAACTGGGGACTTTTTTCTCTTGATTATAGGATTATTAAGAAAAAAATGGTAACAGCGGAGTTAGTTCTATCTTTTCCTAATATTTTCAGGCAGCAAAACATTGACGTCTACTATTAAGAAAAACGTATATTTTTTGATATCATTAATTCACATTTTATCAACAGAATTGACTGGTATTCACATTTGATAGGCTAAATATTCAATTTCATTATATTTATAGTATTATAAATTCAAAAATTCTACAATAAAATTTATATATATTTCGCCACTGGTATAGGTGATAGTCGAGTCTAAAGAAAGTCAACTACAGTGGCTTCATATCCAATTCTTGTTCTTTTATTTGTTCTCATCTTTATTTCCTGTCATTCTTGACATTTGTGCAAGTCTTTATTTGAATTGTATTATGTGTCTCTTGATTTCTCCTATCACTATTTCCTGTAACAATTCACATAAGTGTCTCATTTTATGATGAGACACAATGTTCTTTAAACATTTTAAAATTAATTTTCCACACCAAATAATTGCACGGCAAAATTTTTATCATAGATTTATTCAATACATTACATGCAATTGCAATAAATTAGCTGCACATATTGAAACTTTTTTATTTTTGATTCCATAAGTCATTTTATTTTTTGAGATAAATTGTTCTCAAATTTTAAATATTTTTAAACAGTAATTAGATTGAACTGATATACATTCCAAACTTTTATATAAACAAGGGAAAATGGCCCCAAACGGCTGTATTTAATTAAACATTGAAAGGCGGATAGAAGGGCAATGATATAATATATATTAATAATTATGTAATTTTCGGGGTACATCAGTCCCCTTCTTTAGCAGAAGAGAGTAAAAAACAGTCTGAAAATTACATAACTGTGTGTTTTAATTGTGAAGTTTGAGTCCTACAGTTTTCTGGTAAGTGTGTAGACCTTGCCCTTCCATCCTCCTTTCAATGTTTAAACTTATATATAAAAAAGTTTAAGCTTTTAAATAACCAACTATAATTTTGGGGTATCATAAATGAATTTGGCTAATATTAATTTTGATTATGTCCTTCCATTAAAGAGAAGTTAGTTGAGAAAAGTATTTTTAACACATCTCTCTCCCCTCCAGACTAAACAAGTCTGATCCATACCATTGAATTCACTTTGGTAATTGAAATATTTGCATCCATAGACACTCAAATATTCACTAGGAGCAATTAAGTCATCACAAGTAAAAATATACATTCCTACATTTGTATTAATGTACTTTATGGGACCATACATGAAGTTCTTAAAGAATGCTTTATCCTGTTTTAAAATACACGTTATTAAATACTGTACACTTTGCTTGGATCACTATGGCTGGTCACATGTTTTTCATGTTGCACAAAATAAAATGAAAGATCAAACACCAAAATTGACACAGTCTAAAAATTGTATGCAACCATCGATAATGTTATTATTTATGGCCACATAATAACAAGGACCACATGAAAAATATCTTTAAGAACACAAAATTAATGACAATGATATAATTTTATTTATTTTTTATTTACCTAGCACTGCGTCTTACTACCTGTTCGGGTTATACACCTAAGTACTAATTACGCTAATGGATTAGGAATTGGGGAGGTTGAATTTAGAGGAAGTGAACTCGCACTTGTGTGGAGGGAGAGTAGAAAACCATTTAGGACTCTTCCCTCCCATCCAGTTCACCCGAATGAGATTCAAACCTCGATCTCCCTGTCTTCAGCAATCTAGCTCAACACACAACTAGTGTGTTAACTAACTACACCACCAAGGCGGGTGGTGATATAATTACTCCAAATGTTAACTTATGGGTCTTTAAATAAAGTTAGTAAATTTTTTAGTGCTTTTGTCAACTTTTGTGTAGATCTTTGGTCAAATTTGCATCAACAAATATTATCAATAATCAAGGTTGCAAATCCCTCTTCTTTCGCACCCATTTTAAATTTTCTAATCACAACAAATATAAAATGTTAAATGTTTCTTTAATTGGCTCACTGGCCACTATGCTTTTGTAGCCAACTCTAAATAAGGTGCATCTCTTTTTTTCATTCATTTAAACCTTAACCAAATGACACAAAACTTAGTGGCTCATAGCGGAGTATTTTCTAATGTTATTTCTTTATGTTTATTACAAAACTAAGAAAACTTTCTATTTGTATTACAAATGACAATTTTGCAAATTTAATTTAAAAAGCACACAAAAATTTCAACGAAATCTTGCAGTTTTCTTGGTCAAAATTCAGGGAAGTTTACTACCACAAATATGTGACTCTAACTATGGCATATGCTTTTGTCATATAATCAAAGTTAGATAGTAAATTATATGATTTTAATAAGGTCTATTAATGTGTTATAAATGTTAGTTTTTCTATTTGATAGTTAGATCTTTCCTAAAATTTTGCAACTTTTCATGTTATGTGATATAGAATTTGTTTGTTTTCATTCTGTACAACGTTGTGTTTCAAATGTTAGAATTGTGTAAGTTTAATTGTATGTAAATAATATTGTATCCAAGCACATAATCTTACAGAGCATGGTAAACCAAAGAATTGGTTAATTATAAATAATTTTTAGCTACACTTTTAAGGCACTTTTAAAAAATCAAATCCCAATTGTATTATTGATTTATTTTGTGTTACAAATTAAAGGTCAGCAAGAACTACACTATATATATATAGTTTTTTCTTATCAGTAGGCCTGTTCAGGATCCCAAAATTCGGGAAATTGGATAATCCTGAAACTCCAGCGGGAAAAATTATATCCCAGGATTTTTCAGGAAAAATTAATATTGAAAGGTTACAATTAAGGACTGTCTATCACTGTGGAATTTGTATTTAATGCTGTTAACAATATTATTGATTTACTAAAGTTAAATTAACCTCATCTTCCTTAAACTAGATAGATACCCCACATTTCAGCCGCTTTTATTTTACAGCTACCTACCTAGTCAACACAAATGACTGCCATTAAATAACAATCATACTAGACTACTTGATGGTAATGTTCATCCCTGATAAGATTTAACCTTATGTTTGATGAAAAATAATGACAAAGTGGCTTTTAAATATCAAATCATGCATGAAATACAACTTCACCTACTTATTTTGTATCAAAATACATCTATTACATTAATGTTATTATTTCGAACGGCATCCATTTGCTTTTGTATCTTAAATAATAATAAGAATTAAATAGCCAAAGCTATTATTTATGCTTTTAGTGAGGATTACTTCATCTAGATATCATATTCTTAATATTGAAAATAACATAATAGTTGGATAAACTAGTATTTTTGAAGTCCACCAACTAAAACGTAAAATATTTTGAAAATTTAAAAATTACACCTGGACACGGGAATCGAACCCGGGACCTTTGGCTTAGTACGCCAATTCTCTAACCACTGAGCTATCCAGAAATCATCCCGTACCCAAGGTCATTCTTTACTCATATTTTAAGGCAGAGTCTATGATGGACGTGCGGAAATCATCGGCTACAAATGTGTGATCTTATTAAGATCACTGGTGACCTGGTGGTCTAGGGGTAAGGTGTCAGACTTCTGTGCTAGGGGTCCGGGGTTCAATCCTTGGTCCCAGTACAGATTTATCTGATTGCCAAACCCTTCCTTCACCTCTGACAGGACGTGTATTAATCACAACTTGTGAATGTGAGGAATGCCAGGCCTCCACCGTGGTTCGGATTCCACGTTAAACTGTAGGTCCTCCATTTCATCTCACAATCACCCTACCATTACACATTAGCGTAAGTGCGTATAACCCGAACGGGTAGTAAGACGCGGTGCTAATAATAATAATAATAATATTAGGATCACGAGCTGTCGGATAACGCACCCACCTTCGACTCTGTAGTTGGCTTAATGCTGACACTTGTACAATTATTATATTCATCCTAATTAACTTCAGTTTCTTGATGTTTTATTGTAAAAGTAGTTAAAAAATCCACGACGTGAATTTTAATATCCAAGAATTTTTTTAGTCAATTTTAAAATATATATTTATAATTTATTTAAATTGATACCGAATAGCTCGATTAAAGAATACAATTAAATAAATCAATATACAAATTTAGTTTACAAATTTTTTTCCTTTACAGAAATCTACAAGATTACAGAATTTAAATTTATTGTTCAGACCCCTAAATTAAAACCTAATCAGAGTTTTTGTCTCTATTCCCTGACCCCTGTCAGGCTCAAATAGCCCTAAGCTTCTAATTTTATCAACAAATTATTCATATTATTTTATTGTAATGGCTAAGCCTAGAAAAAAATATTTTAGAATTTTGTCCTGTTCTATCCCTGTGGGAAATTCATATTTCCTGCTCTAAAATTTCCTAAAGTCAAAATGTCATTCCCGCACAGGCATTTTTATAAGAAAATTTCAAATGTTCCATCCTTCAAGAATTGTTGCTTTGATTTGGTACGAAGGTCTGCATGCATGTGTTTGTGTATTTATTATTACTTTAGAAATTCACACAACAAATACATATGTTTTTTAATTTGGATTGTAAAATTGAAAAAAAGGTTTACAAATAATTTGTGTAACTATTTTTTCATATGCTTAATACAAGAAAAGGATCATTATCAATTCAGACTACACTCACAGTGTACCCCAGCTTATTTAGTTCCCTACCATATTATGTCTAAGAAACTTTGATCTAGTTAGAAGTTGAACCAAGACATTCCCTCCAATTACCATAATTTACTTAGCATCAGCATATTTGATTATGATTTGGTAGATTTAAACAAGTTCAAATCACACCCACTTGTGGTTCACCAAACTCTTTAGAGGCGAATGCTGATGCAATCACCCTTCTCAACTTTGTGTTAAACTTATCAAATAGAAAATAAATATCTGAGGAAATTGGGCAACATTTAAAGACATAGCAATCACAAAGCGATCTAAGTCAATACACTCGCATTGCACATGGTCACTGTTTACAAAAGGGACAAAATTTTAATCGCAGCCAGGTGCGGTAGGATTGGTTTCAAAGTGTGGTTATTATTGTGGATTACCCATTTAACAGCCCTAAATGTTAGTATAATTGCAACAGTAGTGATTTAAATGAAGTTTTGGAAAATTTAGAGTTTTAACACCTTTAATGAGTTGGGGAGAAAGGACACAAATCAAAACGTGTGGTCAGTCTCAGCTTAGGATGATTTTTATAATTTGTTAAATGATTATAAAGCAACAGAGTTTTGTCTTAAGCTCTAGGAAATAACAGTAAAATCAACCACAAATTTGGTTCATAGAGGTATCTTTTTGTAAATGTAAAAAATATAATTTATAAATATTGTTATTGAATCTATTACCCTGCCTATTATTTTATAATATTAGATAAGGTAAATGAAATAAGTACTTAAGATATTGTATTATTTATGATATGTATGTTTTGAAGATTGCTATTAATAATTTCACTGCCCTTTTACCCACTTACTCTATTGTTTAACAATGAGATGATCCACTAGCTCATTAATCTCATAATAATGGAAATTGTTAAAAAATAAAGAAAAAGTTTTTCTGTAAAGTGTATTCCTTCTTCTCTTTTTGTTTGAAAAAGGCAACCCGAAATATTACTCTGTTTTAAAATGTGCTTGACTATTTTTACTATAGAAGATAGAAAATGTCACATTTGTGTATTGGATTCTTCCCACATGTTTCCTCTTTCTCTAGGTGGGGATTTCTTAGTTACATTTACACTTTTTAGTTTGTTTTTCATTTTAATTCATTTGTTATCAATTGAGACTATTAAAAAACAATGTATAATTTATCTCTATAAGAAAAACCTCTTCACTTTGAGGTGTACTATATTTGGAAGAAGGTACAGGAAAGGTGGATAGAAACATATAAATGGCCTTTACAATGAAAACACAGTTCACACTTTACATTGCTGCCATTAGTTTCCTCTTTTAGGAAGTTGTTTTGTGCGTTTCACTCTTCCTCTTGATGCGTTCCGATATAATGAAATCTATATCGGGGATTGGGCGGTAATGTTCAATTTTCTTTGAGAGGCAGTAATTATCTCTTTGTCCAATGGAAACTATGTAAAGTGTGAACTGTGTCCAATGGCAACTATCTAAAGTGTGAAATGTGTTGTTCTTTTCATTGTAAAAGCCATACTGTGTTTGTTCCTTTTAAAGTATGGATCCACCTTTCCTGTACCATTTACTATATTGCTAGATTGAGACAAAATTGTATTTACACTATTTTAAAAACTCCCAAAATTTGAAGGTGTGAATGATTAACCCATTCCCTGGCATTCCATAGCAATCTGCGTAGGCTAGGCAACAGTTTGTTTATTCGTATATCCTTACCTGACAAACATTTTTCTACCAACTCATTTTTCTCATTAATTACTTTATTTATGGTTAAAGTATAGCATTGTACTGTTAGTTCCATTCTTCAATATTAAGTTTTTGGATTAGCTAAAAATACAATGGTTCATTGATAGATGGCGTTGCAATGAAACATTGATTCACGCCTGCAACAGGGAATGTTCAGGCAAACATAGTTGTTAAATGCCCACGCCAGGTAAAGGTCTAAGAAATACCTTTCATAGTCATTACAATAGCTACAGTCCAATTTTCGTGGGAGAAAATACAAACTCAAATTTTTTTGAAACCATAATTGGTAATAGATATTATTGGTGTTATTTTATAGGTATTGATATCTTATCAAACATGACAGCTGCAGATCACATGACCTGACATACGAGCACATTAACGTATTATTATTATTATTATTATTATTATTATTATTATTAGTAGTAGTAGTAGTAGTAGCAGCAGCAACACATCTTACTACCCGTTCGTTATACGCACTTACGCTAATGTGTAATGGTAGGGTGATTGTGAGATGAAATGAAGGACCTACAGTTTAACGTGGGATCCGAACCACTGTGGAGGCCTGGCATTCCACACATTCACAAGTTGTGATTAATACACGGCCAAAGGTGAAGGAAGGGTTTAGCAATCAGATTAATCTGTGCCGGGACTGAGGATTGAACCCCGGACCGCCAGCACAAAAGTCTGACGCCTTACCCTTAGACAGCCAGATCACCTTACCACATTAAAGTAGATCCAGTAGCTTTCTTTCCTAGAAAAATTGGACTATAAACAAGAATCTTTCAAACAATTTATATGTTTATTGAAGTAAGAAACATTAAACATTATATGTAGTTTGTATTTATTGTTCAACATTGTACTTTTCCTTAACCCAATTATTTGTTATTATTATTGTTGTTGTTTAACTTTGTTCCAAATGTTTGTTGAATGTGGCTATTTAGTACAAACGATGTAAATTATTAATACAACATTGATAATTCAGTAATCTTAAAGCAAAAAATATTTTTGTATTAAAAAAAGTTATGTATTATATATATATTTATGCTTGTATATACTTTTTGATTCCTTCTATATATTCTTATCTAATAACTTTGCATATTTATGACCATTTAACACTGAACATGTAAAATTAATGTCTTACAGAGCAACATAATAATAATAGACACATTAACTATATTGGTATAGTTAGTGAATTTAGTTATAAAAAAAATCAAGTTTGAATTTAGTTGTCTCTTAGTTAAAACAATAGTATAGCTAATTAATTAAAAGTTGAAAGTCAAACCTAGGGCCACAGCCATACTATGAGACCACAGCCTAGCAACAGCGAATTTGTTGCAAACTTAAAGTGACTTTGGGTCTACCATTGCTTGATGTTCTGGCGCCCGTAACAATGACCAGGTTGTAAGTATGGCCATGTTCTAAAGGGAATCGAGAGCAATAAAATACTTTTTTTTTTTTCAATTTAACATAGTTTTCATCTGTATTCTAGGCCAGATTTGGAAGGATGCAGTTTCTAAAATGAGCGCTACTCCATGCCATTTGGGTTACATGCTTCTTTAGTCTGTTTCACTAAATAAATCTGACTCTAAGAAAATATTGAATTTTCAAGTGGCAATATGTGACTTACTAAAATTAATAGATTTGAGTTAGTTTATTTTTAAATACTTGAGGATTAATCAATAATTTATGAAACGAAGAGTGTTAATCTAGTCGTCAGAGTTCCTGGATATAGATCCAGAGGTCCTGGGTTCGATTCCTGGCACTTCCAGATTTTTTATGGGGCAGTAGGTCTCGTAAGGACAAATGAGAAGCTGCTTGAATGAAAAAGCAGCAGCTCTGGTATAGAAAACAGATTAACAGCTCGGGTTCATTGTGCTGACCACATAATACTCTATCTTTTCTGCAAATGTTGGTACTCGGGGGTCGGGCTCTGTCAATATGGCTCTAATGCAGGCTGATCCCATGGATTTGTTTTATGAAACTAAGAGTAAGTTCATTTCAATAATTAAAAATCATCTTGCCAAAAGGTTCTATATGTTGCTTATTTTAGAATTTTAATAATCATAATAAATAATTAATGTATAAAGTAGTTGATAGATAACTATAGTTACTCATATTATCTTAACTATAATAATTTACTGATTGTGTTAGGCTTATATAGTTTTGCATAAAATTCCTTAGTTAAGCTGCTAGGTAGATATGTTCCCACGGCAATGTATGCACTGTTAAACTACTTTAAGTTTAATATATGTGAAGGAAAATATATATGTCTAAAAAAGAATGCCATAAACCCCCTCAAATAATAGTTAAATGCTGTTTGTAAACTTTTTAATGAATAATTGTGTGGATATTTGATAAAACATCTCTTACCATTGTGTTGTAGATTGTTTTCTAGTTAAATGTCTTTTTGACATATTAAAGGATATCTAGTCTTAACTAAGCTTGATAATATTATTGTTTAGTAGACTAAAGCATAAAAAGGATTAAAAATCAAGATGAATTATTGTCAATGTCAACATCTGTAAATGTAAAATTCAGCAAAATGCCTTTGGTTGTATATTATTATAAAACTGAAATGTTTGAAGAGGTTTAAAACATTAATAATGTTAGCCGTCACAAGGAGAAGCAATATTAGGAATGAAGTTATCTGGGAAAGAATAGAGGTACAGGGAGTACATGGGATAGTAGAGGAAGCAAGACTGAGATGGTATGGGCATGTAATAAGGATGGAAAAGGAGAGGATTAAAAAAAAAAATTATGGAAATGATATGTGTAGGAAAAAAAGATGGGAGGAATGACCGAAGGATAAAGAAAGAGGGAGGAATTTTACTAAAATGACCTGACCACAGGCAGGAAAGAGTTGTTGTTGATGAGTAATTATCTATAAGTGTAATATTTTATGAAGTATGGCTTTGACTGTCTGTTAAGCATTTTGCCGTGTACTAGTCAGGTAAATAATTTTAGTTTAATGTTTAATGAAATTAAATGTTTTGTAAAATGACAAAGAGTCATAGATTATGCAAAACAGGGTAAAAAAAATGTGACTGAAAACAGTCAATTCATTGTCAAATATGTCAAACCAGTCATATGTATCTTAAAAATGAATAAAGACTTTTATAACAACATATGTTATTTGTGTCCTTTTTTATTTTATACAGATTTTTGATGCAGTAAATTGGTGTGAAAACCTTTTTAAGAATAACACATGTTTAAGAGTAATAAGCTAAAAATAATATTTTCACCTTCTTGCCTATGTGTTTTTGAATTTTTTTTTCTTTTAAATGTTTGGTTCATTTATTTAATTAAAATGGTGCTTTTTTATTTCTGTCCCATCTTTGCCTTATTCTTGGAAATGTTTGGGAGTCTACACACTAATCACAATGTAGAAACAAATTATTCAGAGATACTTTATGGCACATAAGTAGAGGCAATTTAAAATGTTCTTATATCCAAGAAAACTTGTTGTATACAATTTAAAAAGTATTTTATGGATTAATTTTTTTATCATCTAACATAATTCAAGAGCTAAGTTCTTGGTTTTAGTGAATGTTTGTTCCCTTCAATATGATTTTCACCTGTGCAGTGTTTTTCTTGTTTTTGTAATCTTAAGCCTATTATGTACGTACTTTGAAACATTGTGCAAACATGTTGCTCTTGTTTTCAAAATGTTTTGGTGTTTCCTGAAACATTTGCAAACTTTTTTTTCTTTGTTTTTCCTAAAGAGGAAAACTATGTTTATCATCATCCATTTAAAATGGGTTACAAGAAACAAGGTTTGTGTGTCTGGACATGTTTGCAAAAAGTGCCGACAACAAGTAATGTGGGCCAGTCTGATTCTGCTGTTTAAACAGAGTACATCATTTCCTGATTTTTCTGTTCCATTCTAGTTTGCCATGTAAAGGACAGCAACTTTAACCACATGCACTGCACGATCCACTTTATTTTTCCAGATTGTCACCGGAAAACTCAAAGAAATAGATTGACCAGGTTCTTCTCAAAGAATGGAGTATAAATCTGCACTCTCATCTAGCTCTCCACTTTTTTTTTCTTCTAAACTCTCATATTAATTGTAGATGGTAGGGGTATTTGAAAATAAAGTAGATATAAATTAGCAATCAGTTCAATGTATTTTAAAAGCAAGTTATGTACATTTAAGCAAATAGATAGTACTACAATTTTGGATCTGTCCACTAAGGGCTAAATTTGTCTTAACTGATATTTTGTTAAGAAACAAATTATTTACAAAATTGCAGCCCTGAAAAACGGTAGCAAAATGACCGAGGTAAATGTACTTTTTACATATCATGCAAAAATATATTGTTTTTCAGTATTTTAGCTCCAAATTCTACACATGATCCAATGAAGGGAATTGAGACATAAGAGTACACACCTGGTCTGTGAGACCCCAGCTTAGTTTAATCTTTGTGCAAAGATAATGGAATTAGTGTAATTTCACATGTAATAAAAACACTCCTTGTCCCCCCACAGAAAGATACTAAAGAGATGAGTGTAGGTAGATACGTTAAAGGAAAATTCACTCTTAAAAATAGTTTCTAATGGGTCTCACAAACCAGCTGCGTAAACTCTCAGGCTAGTACATTAGATGATCCATATTAATGTTTTATGCTTTTAGGTTAAAAGTGTCGATGCAATGGGTTGATAATAATTGTTGGTGTATTTTTCCTACCCCCTGTGAAAGTTCTTTCCACACAAAAAAAACCACTTTCTTTATCTCCCCCATTTTTTTAATTTCTTCTGGATGCGAAACAATGCTTGTTAAACATTTTGCAACAATGTGAGTAACTCTTGTTTTCAAAATGTTTCCATATGTTTGTGAGCTACAGGAAACATCAAGAAACAGTTTTCAAAATGTTTCCATATGTTTGTGAGCTACAGGAAACATCAAGAAACAGTTTTCAAACATAGTTTCCAAGTACTTACTATGCTTTAGATGACTCAAAGTGAGGAACATAAATATTGAACATAATATATTTAATTGAAACAATTTTTTCAGCGGTATATTCTATCAGATGCCTTTTATCAAAGATTATTATATTAGAAAGTGACATTAACATGAACAAAGATAACATTTAGAATAAATATCCACAATTAGCAATTTTAATGTATTTATGTAGTTTTACTAATATTGTAATTTTAATTTTTTTTAAACGACTATTTAGAGGGTTTATTTTTTAGTTGAAACTGAAATTTTTGATATTTCAAAATTTAGTTTATTTCAGGCTTTAATTCATGTTCCAGATTATTAACATGGATAGATATACAAACTAAAATAAAAAATAATACTGATTTTGGTTTTATCACAAAAATCTAAATAACCATCTTTAAGACTTGGCAAGGTTCAAGCATTTTTTACAATACAATCTTTATACATATAGTATTTTGAACCAAAGGTGAAAATATAATTTATGCTAGCAAACAAGTGAAAATTTAATCATTTCTTGTGTGCGTGTGTGTGTGTGTGTACCCAGTTAGAGCTTCACATATTCACACTAATGGAGCAGGGGTACAAAATATAGTATATAGAGGAAATTTACCCAAATTGGCTTGAAAGAAGTGTGAGAAACCTTTTTGAAAATAACACGCACTTAGTACACCCAGTCTGGATTCAAAGTCTGACCTTCATTACAAGTAATTAAATCTTTTGCCAGTATGATGGCTTGGACCATTTGTGTAAAAACTTGTTTGAACATAATAATTGCATTGAAAATTGAAAATAATGAGGCCGAATTTCAAAAAATTCAATACTGTCCCCATTTAAATTAAAAAAGATTCTATTTTAAACTTCTTTTTATTAAAAAAAAATCAAATCCTAAGACTTATACTTTCTTATTATCATTTTAAAATAAATTTGAAACTTTTTTTTCGCATCAAGGGTGTGTGTGTGCGCTAGACTTTAAATCTTGTGTTGGTCACTTTCATAATCTATGACAAATGCATGTCCGTTAGCCATGATCTCTCGGGTGTTTGTTCTTCTTTCTGTAAGAGAAAAGAACTGTTTATTCACTATTTGTGCCGCCAAACATTGTTCATATTTGGTTTGCAAATTTGACAAGTTTTAGGAATAATTTCCTGACGAGTAACGAGTAAAAAATTGAGCACACTAGTTGCATTTGCTAGATTTCCCCAAATAATAACCAATTTTCAAATGTCTCAGATGATGCTTTTCTACCATGAATATAAAGTGTCTACCTGTGAAGAAATCAAATTTTGGTCGTGAAATTGACTTTCAGCCCATGAATTTTTGTCAACCAACTTTTACTGTGTGGGAAAGAATAGTATGTTTGTATACTTTGTTCAAAATAGCTAGCATTCCCAACTACTCTAGAAATGACATAGTTCAAAAATGTATACAAGAAACATAAAATAAAAAGAGTAGGAAATAAGGCAAGAGGGGACAACTACAGTAGTGTAAAGGATGTGGGTGGACATTCTTTCCTCCTTTTTTTTTATCAAGAATATTTATATATCAGTCATAAAAAGGCATGGAATAAGGTTTTTACTATTCAATAGACAAACTGTTATAAAAAGATGAATTGGGCCACTTTGTATGTTAGTTCATTAAAAGGCCTATGGACGGCAAATAAGTATAGTTTGGGCCCCATGCGGCAAGCAAGCTTGGCATACTTACCTTATGCCATTTGATTGAAAATGCAGGGAGGTATTTACATCTCATGTTTAAGTGAATATCCCAAACTTTAGCTTAAAAAAATGCTCATATTAAATCAAATTAAAAAAAATTTGCAAATATCATAAATCATAGTTAAACTATTGTTAGGTAGTGCTGAAAACTGAGCATTTCAAAACATAATTTATGTTTAAAATATAGCGACGCAAGTGCTTAAGTGTCTTCAAACAAATGAAAAATTGACCAGATCCAGTAAAAAAAAGTCTAAATGTGACCATATAGTGACAATGTGTGCAGGTAGAAAAAAAAGAGGCAAAGATCAACATATAAATTAACTTTAATAAATATCTACAAAATAAAACAATTGTATATAAGGTTTTTATAAATAAAATAATGAAAAATTAACAATGTTTTGCATTTAAAAAATTCTTTCGAGGGTTGTTTGCTTCTATTAATTTTTTCCTCTTAATACTCGATCCTAATTGGCACACACTTGTCTGCAAATTATTATTTTCAAGACCCATGTGTTCTGGTTATCTTTAATTTGCTTTTGTAAACAATTTATTTACAGATCTGCTTCTTAAATTTTTCACTTCGGTTCTGGTTACTTTCGTGTTCAGATTTATTTCCTTCAGTTTATTTTTTTAGGTGTATTTTATTTTGTATTCATATTAAATTCCTTTTTATAATTTATTTTCTTCAAGGTAGATATAATAGTTTGTTTGTGCACATTGTATGTAACTATGATAAATTATAAATTAATTGAACCCCAAGTATAAAATAAGTTAATAAATTATGATGGTTAATAAAAGTATATTATTAGTATAAGAAATAAATAAAAAATACAAAATAATGATAATGTTTGATACAATATACTATTAAAGAAATTTGATAGATTAAAAAAAAAATTAAATACCTGAAAAATATATGTCTAAAAAGATACAAAGATATAATCTATAAGTTAAAAGTTGAAAACAATATGTGGTTGAAATGTAATTAAAGTTAAAAGTAAGACTAGTTGCAAACCAGAAGGTTTATAACTATACATCAATTATGAATAGAAATATATATTGTATAAATAGTGGTTTAAAAGATATATAAATTTTTTTTAAAAGAATACCTTTTTGTGTAACATTTACCACACTTATCTCACCTGAACTATGCCAGCCCAGAATGAATGCGAGTGTGCCTCAATAGATGGAACTTATCTGAGAAACATTTACTACACTCATCACACTTGAATGGTTTATGTCAAGAATGAGTGAAGGTGTGGCACAATAGATAAGCATTTTTTTAAAGAAACATTTACCAAATTAATTACACTTGAATGGTTTAGATCCAGAATGAGTGAGACTGTGCCTCAATAGACGAGCATTTATTAAGAAACATTTACCACACTCGTCACACTTGAATGGTTTACATCCAGAATGAGTGAGCATGTGGCTCAATAGATATACCTTTCGTGAGAAACATTTACTACACTCATCACACTTGAATGGTTTATGTCCAGAATGAGTGAAGGTGTGGCGCAATAGATAAGCATTTTTTAAGAAACATTTACCACACTCATTACACTGGAATGACTTATGTCCAGAATGAATGAGGGTGTGGCTCAATAGAGATACCTTTTGTGAAAAACATTTACCACACTTGTCACACTTGAATGGTTTATGTCCAGAATGAGTGAGGCCGTGCCTTAATAGACCAGCATTTTTTAAGAAACATTTACCACACTCATCACACTTGAATGGTTTAAGTCCAGAATGAATGAGGGTGTGGCTCAAGAGATTGCTCTTTAATGAGAAACATATACCACACTCGTCACACTTGAATGGTTTATGTCTAGAATGAGTGAGGCCGTGCCTCAATAGAACACCATTTTTTAAGAAACATTTACCACGCTCATCACACTTGAATAGTTTATGTCCAGAATGAGTGAGGCTGTGCCTTAATAGACCAGCATTATTTAAGAAACATTTCCCACACTCATCACACTTGAATGGTTTAAGTCCAGAATGAATTAGGGTGTGCTTCAAGAGATTGCCCTTTATTGAGAAACATTTCCCACATTCATCACACTTGAATGGCTTAAGTCCAGAATGAATGTGGGTGTGGGTCAAGAGATTGTCCTTTATTGAGAAACATTTACCACACTTGTCACACTTGAATGGTTTATGTCCAGAATGAGTGAGGCCGTGCCTTAATAGACCAGCATTTTTTAAGAAACATTTACCACACTCATCACACTTGAATGGTTTAAGTCCAGAATGAATGAGGGTGTGGCTCAAGAGATTGCTCTTTAATGAGAAACATTTACCACACTCGTCACACTTGAATGGCTTAAGTCCAGAATGAATGTGGGTGTGAGTCAAGAGATTGTCCTTTCGTGAGAAACTTTTACCACACTCTTCACACTTAAATGGAGTGAGGGTGCAATTTAAAATACCGCCTTTGTTAGAATAACTCTTATTTTGTATATTTTTGGAAAATACATTCATTGACTTAAGGTCTTTGTTAGTTTTACTTTGCAGTGTAGATCTTTCCAAGTTTACATCAATGTATATATTATCAAAACACAATACATTTTTATCAATAATTTTATTTTTCATCATTCCTGAAGAGATTGTATTGGGAGCTTGAGA
Organism: Timema bartmani; assembly: GCA_902151455.1. Classification (NCBI taxonomy): domain Eukaryota; kingdom Metazoa; phylum Arthropoda; class Insecta; order Phasmatodea; family Timematidae; genus Timema; species Timema bartmani. Next base: position 39,722 of record CABFWB010000764.1, read on the forward strand.
GCTATTTGAGTTTGTTTTTTCATTGAAAGGAATATAGTCTTCATCTTTATGATCAAGTTGTGTCAAATATTCTGGTTCATTCTGAAAAGATAGAATGAAACATATGGATTCCTTCCAAGACATTTAACCAAATTTTATGTATAAGTGTAGTCAATAACAATTTGCAATACATATTTGTATGTCCCACCCGGAAACCAGCTAAAGTAAAAATTTGGAGTACATGTAATATATAGGTGTGACAGACCAGTCAGACTCAAGCTGACTTCACAGTTAACTTCTTAGAAGGCTAATCAAAGTCAGACATACTAACCAAAATGGTGTATAGAAGCCCTCTCTATATTAGTTGGGTGCACCCATAGATGTGACCATGCAATCTCAAATGTTGTATTTGAGCTATACCTGGACGCCGTTGATAGGGTAGTGGGAACTTAAGTCCCAGCCTTGTTCAACAGAAGTTATGTTTTAAATTTTATTTGTCCTTGTGGCTTTACAAGACATTGGTTTCTGATCTTATTTAAATTATAATGTAAATTCCTTTCTTTTCAATTAGCATCTTTATTCCGGATTTATAACTAAGCAGTTCTATGGACCTGTTTTAAAAAGTATCATTAAAAAATAGCTATTAGTATGATGTGCACTTAAAGTTGTATTATTTCTGAAAATTTTTTACTATTTATCAAAAATAATGTTTTTATTAGTATAGTAATGTTTTATTTTATTATCTTATAGGCATAATACATTAAAAACTATAATAACAAACAGTCCTAGGACAAATATTGAATACTGCAATTTGACCTGCATTTTCTGTTATTAATAATGTAATTTAATTTAGTTACTAAACTCCTAGAAAGACCTAACCATTTATTTTGTCACATGATATTCTGCTTTGTTTTTTCTGGATTTAATTAAAACTTGATATTTTGATGTTATTTGGACATACCTCTTGTCAGGCCTGTCACGACGAGTTGCGAGAGGGGGATTGTGGGGAGGGGGGCGGAGGGACCAATGGTACTATGGTATTTTAAAATGATATCAGGACATGAAAGTGAATATGATACTTGATACGGCTACATCCGTAGCTTAAAGATCATTTACATCTTCTAAGCTTCGCTACTCCTGTACAATAATTGTACAAACATTTACTTAATTCAATGTTATTTGCTTGCATGTACAATTTTAATTGTACAAACAATAGTTGGTCTTGTATTTTATTACAATATACTCTCGTTGGTTATATTACTTCTGTCTATAAAAGTAGTAAGTCTTGTAGAGTGTTTGTTGTACAGTTATTACCGTTCAATGAAAATCACTGATAATTTGTATCATATCTTTTATTGGCAGAAACAATATCTGGTAGTTATTCTTCTGCATTACACACCATTGTACAATAATATATCATTACAACTATTCCTTGCAATAACCCCTGCTAGTTACTCTAATGCAATACACACCATTGTACAAAAGTGTATTACAATTATTCCTTGCAATAACCCTCTAGCACTTCAAAAGGCTTCACAATTAATTTTAATTAATCTATAAACAAGGCCACGTGTGCTTTTTTTCCTTGCAAAGTAACGGACGTCATGTGTTATGTCATCCTAGTCTAGTCGCGTGCACACCTTTATGGGGACAATTTGAGTAGCACTGTAAAATCGTAATATTTGGACATATTATAAATGTGTCTTCACAAAGTAGAGTGCATAAATACTCTATAGTGCCTCAGTGTATGAATACATTGACCACTACACCAAATAAAGAGTTCATTAGTATGCCTAGAGGTGTAAATATTCGAAAAATGGTGTAATGCTATGAAACGAGACCCAAAAAAGAATAAACCCTTGCCCAGCATAAGTATGCGTCATTGCTGTGAAGATAATTTTGAAGAAAGTTGATTTAAATAAATAATAAGCAATCTGTTAGGTAGGAATATTGTTTTATGATGTTGAATCTACAATTACATCAGACCTTAGTACATAATAAACCTGGCCGCCATTTAAGTCAAACGAAAATAAAATACTTTTCTGACATTTAGTATTATATAAGATACTAGTACCATAGTTAGGCCTATTTTATACTTTCTATATACGTATTATAATAACCTATACAATTAATAAATATATTAATATTAGGCCTACATAGGTACTCAATATTAATATTATAGTGGTTCTGCTATAACATAAGCCTAGTAATCTCTTTTTTTTAGTTCTTTCCTACTTACTCTAATAATTATTGCATTTAAATTAAAACTAATCGACACTTACGCTATATATTTTTTTGCAAAATAATATTTTTTTTTGGGCATTGTCTTTTACTACCTGTTTGGGTTATATGCTTATGTACAAATTTATCTAATGTGTTAGGGATGAGGGAAGGTTGAATTTAGAGGGAGTTACCCCACATTTACGTGGAGGAAGAGTAGATGTTTATGACATATCACCTATTTAGTTTAACCTCATACCCGCCTCAGTGGCGTAGTTGGCTAACGCGCTAGTCGTGTTGAGCCCGACTGCTGAGGACGGGGAGATCGAGGTCGAATCTCGGTCGGGTGAACTGGGGTGGTTTTTCCTAAATGGTTTTCCACTCTCCCTCCACGCAAATGCGGGTTCACTTCCTCTAAATTCAACCTTCCCAATTCCTAATCCATTAGCGTAATTAGTACTTAAGAGTATAACCCGAACGGGTAGTAAGACGCGGTGCTAAATAATAATAATAATAATAATAGTTTAACCTCATATTTTATGTTAAGGGTATTTTAAACCGTTTTCTCGCACCCTGACACCAAATCTAAGCACTTAATTTGGATATATGTGCATATTTTGAGGAGTTTTCAATTTTAGTATTAATAGTTTTCAGCTCGAAAATGATGTGAAAAATTATGTGAGGTGCCATCAAGCTTAAGAATGGGATTGTATCACATATTTTTAATCTTCAACGTCCAACAATAGCTAAACCCAAAAGAAGCACTGCAGCAAAAAGACGTCACACCAGTTTCATTCAAGAGTCATTAAATAATCATGAACCACCTACTTCAACTGCACCAGATATGGAATGGGTTGATTGTGGAAGTCCAAATATTGAAATCAATCCTATTTACATATCTGAAACCGAAACTTTTCTGACAGTAATGAGACCTGTACCAGTTATTAAAAAAATCCAAGTGAGAACAAAGTATTTTTTAGTGTCAAAGGAAACGCAAACCAACTCTATATATAAAATATATGTTACAATTACTGCTTGCTCTCCAATAAAACTAAAGGTTCTACATGCTAAAACTTCTCTTATTAAAACAAATTTGCTAGACACTGCGACAGATTTTGATGCCAATTCGTCCAAAGAAGATACTTGAGAATATGAAGACGATGCATCTGAATATGAGGAAGTAGATGGAGAGTATGAAGATGCAGATGATGAATTTAAATTATGTACGCTAAAAGGAAACATGATGTCAAATGAAAAATACTCCAAACTTTATTTAGGCATCCCAAAAGATTCATATTTCTGGTTGAAAATTTCAGACAAGATTAAAGTCCAGATAACTGATATTCTAAGCTGAAAAAAATGTGTACCTATTTTGTTTATCAATGTGGGTACCTTAAATACAATTTACAAATATAAAACACATTAATGAACAACAGTCAATAAAGTAGCTTTCTATCTAGGTATGTACCTATTCTAAGATAATCTATTATTATTAAATATATTAATATTTTACCTTGCATCCTTTACACCATGAATTTCAGCACTTATAGAACTACTATATAACTACTATTAGAGGCAAAATAACTTGCTATCATGATTGAATCTATTTTAGGTAAGTTGTCCGATTGACCACGAGCAAATCCCTGCTACATAACTAATCCAGCCACTCTAAAACACCATAAAAACCACATTACAACAGTTTCTTTCATACAATGAGTCAGCACTGAACTAGTGAGGCGCGGGGAATGTTGAATCAATGCAGATACGATGACGTCACGCAGTCATCAATCGGGAGCAAGTGAGCTACGGAGATTGGAGCGAGGTGCAACGTTTTTACTACATTTTATAGTCTTATAACTTCGTAAATACATATCGTATCGACTTGGAATAAAAACTGCCGTATTTGCAGCAATGGTAATTGTTTAATGTAAGAATCAATTTTTTTCCCCCACGATCAATGTTTCCGTATATTGACCATTATATCAACTATTTCAAGCAACATCTCAAATAAAACTCTGGATAATGTCCTCACCACTTTCCTAACAATTCACAGTTCTTCAGGCATTGTAAAAAGAAAAACTAAATATACATGCAAATGAGAAGACCCAACTTGAAGAAATGAACACTTGTTGTAACCTCAGATAGAAAGACCAGGCAAGCTACTCGTAGAGCAAGTATAGTACAGGTCAGCAGCTGGCTTGGATGGGTCAATTAGTAGTACATGTGTAAAGGCTACATGCCAGCGACAGGGTGGTACAAATAGCTGGTATTCAGTGGAAAACATGCAAAGGCAAGCAACTGGCATACTGGAATGGCGAGTGACAAAACGTTTAAACCAGGCTTTACAATACCTGTAATACACACCATTGTCAATAGTGTAGCGTTACAACTTCTTCTTGTAATAACCCCTGGGAGTTACTTTCCCACAATACACATAATGGTTCAGTATTGTATTATTATAACTATCCCTACCACAATATACCTGTTGCTGCACCCCACAGACAACTAAAGAGCCCTAGAATGCACTGCACTCATGTCACCCAAAGTTGAGTTTGCACCAATTCCTAGCATTGCATGGTGAATTCCCCATTGGAGGCCCCAACTTCACCTCTCAATTAATTTCAAATGGAGCTCACTGCACTGAGAATGACTTGTCAATCGGCTGGCAGCACAAATATATTTTATTAACAAACTTATACTATTCTGAAAATTGAAAAATGACACCTGGACACGGGATCGATTCCCATGTCCAGGTGTCATTTTTCATTTTCAAAAGATGATATCTAGATGGAGTAATCCTCACTAAAAGCATAAATAATAGCTTTGGCTATTTGATTCTTAAACTTATAATAGATGGTTCAGGTTTAGTTCCTAATGCCATAGAGAAGTAAGAGAAGAGAAAGGAAATAGTGCTTGTCCATCCAAGAAATGAAACACAATATTGTCTCCAGTTTTTATGGTATTGCAAGCAATCTTTTATAATATGCATTATGATTCCGTCAGTCATGTGCTGCATTATCAATAGCTTCTAATTATGTTTGCTAATCATGTTCATAATGTCATGAATATCACTTATCTCTTTAGTTTAAGTGAAATGTTCCCGCAATTTTTTGTGTGTAAATAAAGGTATTTTTTTAGTACTGTAGCTTAGTACCCATTCGGGATGTACTTATGTACTAAATACTCTAATGTGCTAGGTATGAGAAAAGTTGAATTTAAAGAAAATGCACCCTCATTTGTGTAGAAGGAAATTGGAAAACAATTTAGGGAAAACCATCTTCAGTGCACCAGACTGGGATAAACTCTATCTCCCCATCATCGGCACCTAGTCTATTGTGAGAGTAGCGCTTTTGATCATGCAGCCACTGAACAAAGAAATTTATAGAGATGAAGTGAGACTTTAGTTTAAACTTTACATTTAGTTTCATTTTCTAAAATCTTTAACAAAATGTGAAACATCTATTAAACAATTTGTTTTTAAAATTAATTATTTACTAGTTTTGTTTAAACTAAATTGGTCTTAATTAGGGACATGAAAAATTTGCATTTGCAATAGAACAAATTTTTACACGAATTCTGTTTTCATGCAAATAACACAAATTTAAGTTTTTTTTTCTAAATAAACATAATTTCTTTGTAATTTGGCAAATACCACATCATGCAATATAATTTTCAATGTGGTAACAGTGGTGATAGCACTATACCAGGGCTGCCATTTATATGAATAATATCCGTTTCTACTTATTTTATAGGTATAAAATGGATCAGAGAAAAAAAAAAAGCTTTTTTTTTATCTGAGGTTAGTATTAAAAATCATGATTTCTACTTTTAAACATTACTATACCTAAATTTTGATTGATTCATTGTTTTCAGACTTTAAAAGATTTCACGCTAGGTCCAAACAAAGAAATGAATAAATATGTACCTTGCTACAGGTGGTCATGTTTGGCAAAATTAAATCTTCTTAATTTTTATTCCCTTCTCCTTATTTGATAGTAGTTTAGTCTTGTATGACGACATGGTTTGGTGTTATTATGGTTTGTTTTAAACCTAAGTTGATAATCGATTATTTTGATATTGCTATTTGTAAGACTCGAAGGTAATGATATTAAGTTATCAAGTTTGATATTACTAAGCGTGAAATGTTTTATGAGTATTTATATTTGATTTTACTCCGAATATGTTAATAAATAGTTAAATACACAATATGAACGAAGAATGTAGACAGTTTTATTCTAATTTTTTTTATCGAATAATAATTCGACTCGTATTTACGTAAATAATATAGCTTTCAGTTTATAATATCATCTTTTTTGAGAAAAATAATACCACTTTTCCCCTAAAAATAACCTCACCTTTTGCATGTTTCTACTAATAATTATAAAAAGATAAATCATACCTTGATCACACTTCTTTCCGATGATAGTTCTTCAAAAAATGATTCAATCTTTCCGAAAAAGAGTTCTTCAGTCATAATATTATATTTTTCTTCTGATGTGGTGATCTCATCCATCTCATCCTAAGTTTATAAACAAATATATAAATATTTATTTACATAGATTAACAAGTGAAAATGAGGTTTTGTTAGTACACACCTAAAACTCATCTAACACAACTTAAGTCACGCACAAACTGTGTAATGATCCTAATTTTTATATTTCATATTTTTTCCAAATTAAAATATTCATTTTTACTTTCGATATAGTTTTTTATCTATCTATTCAGCCATTTTGTTTTATTTTTTATAAAGACTTATTATATCATTTTATTTGGCAACCACACCACACTAGTGCTGTGTATATTTCATGGTACTATCTTTTTTTGTAATCAGCTTCTAAAGTTTTTTATAATGATGTCATTCTCCTTTATTCTGAACGGGGAAGTCCTGACAAAGAAGAATTACATCAATGTATTACTTTTTATTTTCTTAGTTAATATACATTTTAAATTGAGGCTCGTACTAGTTTGATCAGGTTTATTACTTAATGTTATCGCTTTGTAAAATTTCAAGAAATCTCAATTACTAAACAACCAATTTCCATAAATATGTAATAATAATTACAAATTTGGCAAGTTATAGTTTTAAAAAATTGAGATTTAAAATGAAATAAGTTATGATTGTAGTTTTAAGAATCTGCAAGCTTTGACAACTTCTGGGCTGATTTAACATCTTTTGTAACACTTAACTCCTTCCTCATTTCTTTTGTGGCAAAAAGAAATGACAGGTGATGTAATGGTAAACAAGTTTAGGGATATGGTTCATTAAATGCTGATAACTGTATCCTAGTCCCTTTGGTTCAATCGGTATCAGATCAATTCCTTAAATACTCTAAAAATATAGTCACCCCACAAACTTTCCTGTGATTTTAACCTATTGCTGACAATGTTTTCAATTTCCAGAATTTTTTTTACAAGACTTTTCGATGAATAAATTAAATTCGCGTCACCACAGCAAAGTCTATAATAATCTTTCAGTTTCAGTTTAGTATATATGGCCATTTCTTCATCCGGGCTACTACAGAGTTAACGGATGCAGTCAGAGAATTTAATAATTTTACTTGCATTTCCAGTGATGTATAGGCCTACTCCCAATTGAAACACACAACACTTTTTTTCAACAGAATGTGTTGGGTTTTCAGGTGTTGTTATGTCACTTTCCCAGTCTTTGTCACTTTTCTCGGATACAGTTTTAACTTTTTCTGAAATTATTTCCAATGCTGCTTGAAGATTTGTCATAGCCTGATTTGAATCCCTGTATGAAACACGTCGGCATGATTCAAGCATATACTACACTAGCGGACCCGACAGACGTTGTCCTGCCCAAACGTTGGCTTTTCATTTGGGTGGCATAATTGATTTCTATAATAAAACAAATACTATGTGATCATCACAATTACAAATTCACAATGAACTCCAATTAGTGAGTAACACAAATATTACAAATTCAGTGTTTGTCAAGACAACATACAAAATAAAACATCTTTTCATTTTTGGCATTTCGCCCACAACTCCACAAATATCAGCTGTATCGAAAAA
>CABFWB010000764.1:48189-72842 GCA_902151455.1 Timema bartmani
ATAAAAAATAAATCCTAGAACCCGATTGCAGCGCAACCTACCGGGTCCAATTGTGAATCTAAACCATCCACGGACCCACTCAAACACACACAAAAAATTTCATCAAAATCGGTCTAGTCGTTTAGGAGGAGTTCAGTGACATACACACGTACAGAAGAATTATATATATTAAGATAGTCCTACTAAAAGAATATAAATATAAATTACTTAAATAGGCTGAATACTTAATTACTATTAAAATAATAATAAAATGAACAATCTTGAATTTAAAAACAGAGGTTTCAAACACAAAACGCAACGAATGAATGTATAACAAAAAAATAAGAATACAGCACTCACACTCACTTGTATACAATATGCTGGAACTGAAAGAATACCATACCCGGCCAGTTCGATTACAGCGTTCAAGTTTCTTGAATTCACCGTGCCGCCGCTATGTGCATTGCATGTAACGGCAAGTGTCCACACTTTCTCTTTTCTATACGCTATGGTAGGGGCCTATTTTAAACTATCAAAACATGTAAAAATGTTTAAGAAAATACCGTTTCTTTTAATTCTGCAGCTCAAAATATTACCTTAATTTTCTCCTCGATCTTATCAAAGTTGTTCAAAATAGATTCTGTCTTTATGTTGGATAATGATATCTCATAGCTGCAGGGTTCCATCTTTATAACATTGGTAAAATCTTCTGGTGGGACGGTTATCAACTGGAATTAAAATACATACAGTATAAATTAGCTGCCTAAATAAATGACACCTTTGAATAAAAGAATGACTTGACTTTTCTTGAAAAAAAAAAAATGTATTCTCCTATTGACCCTTTTATGCATACATATTTTTTGATGAGTACTTTTTTAGCACCACATTTTACTACCTGTTGAGGTTATACACAATTGTAGGCCTACTTTATTGATTTTGGAGATGACTACAAATAAAAAATGTTTCATAACATGTAGCTTTCTTTACCTGTTGGTTGTGTGGGGGACTGTACACTTTATATGTCAAATTTTCGGCCATTTATTACATAAAATAACCAAAATATTGATAACAGCTGTACACTTCTCCAAACATCAAAAATGTAGAATCAATCTAAATAAGAAAAAACTCTTAAGGAAAAGTTCCACTCACCTAAGCGACAGAGTGTCTTCCAGAACATAATATTGATGACGCCAAAGAAATAACAAGACAACTAGTTAAATATTCATTACTATGAAAACTTCTCAACACAAAACAACTTAACTTTAACTTTCATTATTTTAACACTTTCCCAATCAAGCTTAACCTAACCTTTCATGTTTTGATAAATTAGATTTATAATTATTATTAAATAAATAAAACAAACTATGAAATGTAATAATTAAACGCAGATGTTAGGCCTACACATCATACAATGACACCATTTACCGTTTGTGTGCACTGCACAGTATCATGGGATGATGTCATATTTATGTAGTATGCAAGATCACTGAAAGGCTACACAACATCGCTAATATTTACATTTTGAAAGTGATTTGGGTGATGTGTTGTCGAGTTTTGCTAAGCTGTAATGTTTATTAAAAGTATTAAAAGTTTATACATTTTAGTGTCATTCAATTCTACGTTCTCCAAGTGAATAGTAAAAGTGAGTAAAATATCTAAATGTTGCACCATAACAATGAAATAGAGCCTAAAAGTGGACGGCTAAAGTGTACAATCGTCGTCGTGAGTGATCCTCACCATAGATGCTATTTATTCTCGATACACAAAGTTACAACGTATCTGACATCAGGGACCTACCAGATAGGTAGTGAAAAGGAGCTTTATATTTATTTGATATATATTTCTGCAATTTATCTCATTTTTATTGAAAAAATATGGTTGATTGACCTAAGCTTCAGCTAGTCCCTACAGTTTCAATGTAGACCTATGGATTAAATTTTATATTCTAAGAGGCAATTTTATTTTTGAGTTAACAAAAGTTAGTTAGGGCCTGTTTACAAAACATGGATTAAATCTATTACATGTAAGTTAAGAAAATCCATAAAATTTGTAGTAGGCCTAGCTGTGTAGTTGACAGTCTTGCAAAAGGCTGTATCATCGGAAGCAATTTCAAGTGGAGTGGGAGTCAATAAAAATCTACCAACTGTTAAACTCCGACTTTAAAATGAAAAATTAAGGTATTATAATATTTTATATTATTTAGGACCGAAATTTGTAAATTGGATTGACAAATTTATTTAAACATAAATTCATGACAAACAAGCTTACTATGAAGTTGTCTGTATTGGAGCATTTAACTACAGTCAATTTGTTATTATTAATTAATATATATTAGCCATTTATGAAGGAGTTGGAGTCGAAAGCTTGGCGTAGGCCTACTGACTCCTCAGCCTTGGTTTTGTCAGTTGTCACTTGATATTTTCACTAAAAGTTCTCCCTATGACTTAATTAACTCATGTATCCAGAGCATATATACTACTAAGCACATTAAAAAGTTACTCTATTCCTGAGATTAACAAACAAAAAATACAGGCTAAGTTGTAAAATAGGTGGTTAAGGGAGATTTAACTTTAGTAATTTTATAGTTTTATTGGTAATTTAATAAATGGGATGGATTAGTCTCATTTTCAGAACAAGTTTATATTTTTATATACATATAGATAAAGATGCATTTGAATATAGAGTATATTTGTAATAGATACCTGCTGGAAATCCTTTTTTAAAGTAAGATTCTGTTTATTGTACATTTTAATTTTTAACCCTTGCGATCACTGTGTGTACAATTATATACAACAGTTAACAGTTTAACAATACTGACTATCCACGAGCAATAATATTTGATTTGATTTGTTCATCTTTTAAGTCATTTTGTAATTGTATACGTTTGTAAACATAAGAATGGTAGAAGTGGCTAGTGCTGCGATCTAGCAATTGGTATTTGAACTATAATTATATTTCAAGACAGTGAGTATCGATTGCATGGTTGCCAGTTTAAAATTTCGATTCAAAGCCAACGATACTAGAATTATGCAAGAAAAATGCCAAACAAGATCTAATTCTATTTTATTATGAATAACAATACAAACATTTACTAAGTACGAGTCAACAGTCAATCAAAATTTATAATTTATAATGCGTGAATTCTAATTTCTGGCAGTTCAATTAAAATTTAAAATGTACTGGGTGGATTCTAATTTTTGGCAATACATTATTAATAACAAATTGAAAATGATAGTACTGAGTACAAACAAATTTTATTTAAAAGAGAAGTATTGTGAAGATGAAATATACATTATTACATAATGCTACTTTAAATTAAACATTGATTATAGTTATATAAATTTATGTTTGGGCTAAGCTCTTATTATATTTAGTTAATAAAATTAAACTACTATCACACTACACTTACTTGTACTATAAATCAAGTGTGCTAGCTAGCGTCTAGATATTTGTATACTAGCTAGTATAATAGAAACGGGACTAGAGTATTCACACGCTGCTAGTTTGGTACTAGGTTCTAGTGCAAATATTTATAGAACGTAAGAGATTAATTTTTGGTGTAGCAGTTGCATTAATTATTAATAATTATTTTGAAAATTATGAGAGGGGGTGTAGTAAAAGAATATGGAGACGGGACTGGCTGGAAAGACGAAATAATAGTCGCGGGATGCTAAAAATGATACATTTGGAGGTTAGGTAGGATAAATTCAAGGTGACATTAACGTTTAGTATCTCCCTAAATTTATATTCATTTATTTACAATGTGATCAGAGGCCCCTAAGCCCATGGGTGTCCAAGTACAGTATTCTTGATACACAAATATTCTTTTTTAGGCCTACGCACACTTTATATTCTAATAAAACAACCACCCAAGGCTAGCATGCTATCAAATTTACTTAGATTAAAATTGGGTCTGGAACACAGTTTGTCGTTTTTAGATGACATGTTTTTAATTAAATACATTGTCATATTGTGGCAATTTTGTATTATATAAACAAGGATGTTTAGAATAATTTTCTGCCAACAACAAAATCACATCCGATGACAATGTTATCACCATTTCTCTACATACAGTCTTAGCGCGCATTGATTGGTCGAATCACACAGAATAGTGTCGGAACTAGTACGAAAATAGCGTCTGATCTATCCTCACAACTAGTGTGGTAGCCAGTACCAAGAGGTAAAACCAGTATACTTTTTCTGATTCACACGATGTTAGATGATGACGTGCTAGCTAGCATACTGGATTTCAAGTACGAGCTAGTGTCGTGTGATACGGGTATTAGAGCTTCTTCCCCCACCCCCCACCCCCACCCCCTTTACAATGGCGCTGAAGACATTTTCTTCAATAAGGCAGGAACACTTGTATCCAATTCACTCCCGATGCTACTTTATTAATTTTTCTATGCGTTCAATCCAGGTCTGACCCACACGAATTTCGTTTACGAGATAACCGGGAAGACATATTTTGTTCGTCTCTATACCGACATATTTATATTTAGAAGAAAATTAAACAGCCGCCTATACACAGTAACGTTGTCTGAGTGTAATACATTAACCAAAGAAAAGTTTGTAATATAATTAAGAATGTAACTTATCCGTGCCAACTGATGTACAAGGCAAGTCATAAATATATGTTCTAGTGTTTCAGGAATGTGGCAAACCACACAATGTGAAGACAGAACCTTGCACATCAAATAAAGTAGGTCTTTCGTGTAGGCGTGCCCGATCCAAAGACGGATTATTGTACAAATAAACTTACGAGTGCCCTTAACTCCCGAAAAACCATGGTGTAACTAATTTTGCACCACAGACTTCGTGGTACCATTTTGCTTTCTGCTGGCATGTGGTCTCCCACCATTCACTCCATTTAACCTGAATTCTGAGTTTTACCCTCGGTATAAAATCGCTATATGGTAGTGGGATTTCTTATACAATGGAAAGTAAATTTACACTAGATGCCAAACTATCTACTCTCGAAATACCCATTATACCCACGTGACTAGGAATCTATTGGTACCCCAATTCGTAGCCCCTAGCTCGTAGAGAGGCGCGCTTATCGAGTATTTGAATTGTCAATGGCTGTGATGGAGGGCCTGACAAGCCGCTTATAGACTCCAAAGCGCTACGGGAGTTGCATAATACCACTGCGAGCTGAGGAAGTGAAGATAAGATATATTTCAATGAATGTAGGATAGCAAATAATTCCACTGTAAATATTGATGCGTCGGATTGTAGTTTATATGTCCAACCATAATTAGTACTACTATTATAGAAGGCCATACCCACTAGGGCTGGCTCCCCTCCCCTCCTAGCACCATCAGTAAATATAAGTTTGTATTTACTCCATCTTTCCTTCATATACCTTACTGCATTTAACTTAAGTTCGATCGGAAGAATAACACTTTTTACTCCTGAATCAGGAATATATAACACTACTGGCACGCCCCAAAGGGCATCATGCCCCCCCAGTAATACACTGTACAGGATACGGAAGAGACAAAATATACTAACGCAGTTTATTTAACCCCAAAAAAACTATCCACCGGAGATGGGCATGTTTTGTTTAACCAATATTCTTTAATCTGAACATAATTTATAAGTATCCGAAGTCTGCACCGCAGATAACTCGAGGTTGAACAATCTTTAGTGGAAAACTTGTCCACCAACAGACGGTGCCTAAGAAATAAAGGTAGATCTCCCACTTCAGTAAGGAGTGCATTGGCTAGTGATGTACGACAAGCGCCCAGACACAGTCTTAAAGCAGCATATTGGATCTTATCCAGCTTTGCTAGTGTAGATCGTGATGCAGTGTGATATAAAAAAGCGCCCATACTTCAATCGAGAACGTATAAGCCCACGGTACACTTGTAACATTATATATGGGTGGGAGCCCTAAGAATCACATAGTATTTATAAACCCGTCACATATTCCAGATAATTCAAAAAATGAGAGAGCCAAGAGCCCTTCATGTCTAGTGTCATGCCTAAAAATCGCACCGTCAGCTGTACCTGAATTCGGCGTCCTTCATAAACTAGTCTAATTAAGTTATCTCGCACTCTATGTCGGGTTAAAATGAGCACACAACATTTGGATACATTTAGAGTCAAAGAGTGGGCTGCCAACCAATTTGAAAGCAAAGGAAACACTGATTGTAGCTTACCCAGCCCCTCTGATAAGTTACAAGACCAAACGTATACTACCACGTGATCCGCATAATGTAAATTCGTTATACCAAAGAGCTATCAATATCGTTCGAATAAACTGCATAAAACAGAGGACTGAGTATTGATGCCTATGGTAGGCCCCTTTGTTGAGTTCGAGGAGATGATCTAACGTGTCCTATCTTTAAAATGTAAGATCTATTATGAAATAAATAGCTTAACCAATAACACAGTTTGTTAGAACACCCCAATCGAAAAAGTTTATCAAACAACACAGAATGATTGACATTATCGCACGTACCCTGTATATCGAGGAATAAAGCTGATACAAATGAGTTTTGTGATAAAGCAATTTGAATATCAGAAACCAATATAGAGAGGCTATTAAGCGTGAAACGTCCCTTTTTAAACCCAAATTGCATAGGATTAAGGAGTCCGTTTTTTTCCAAAAATCGTTCCAAACGGGCTATAACTAAGTGTTCCGTGATTTTACCAAAACAGGACGAGAGTACAATAGGCTGATAAGAACTTGTTAACTCCAAGCTTTTACCCGGTTTTAGAATAGGAATCAGAAAGGAAATTTTCCATGCCTTTGGTACTACCCCATCTTCCCACAGAATATTAAATATCTCTAGCAGCGCTCGTCAAGAGACAGACAACAATTTTGTCAACATACAATAGGACACCTTGTCCGAGTCAACCACCATGTGTCACACTTGATTCAACGCTGCCCTTAATTCACTGCCAGTAAAACATGTATCGAGCTCAGGAACACCCAAACATGTGTCAGAGATACATCGGGGGAAAGAGACTCGCAATATTAACGCCAAAATTCACGTTTTGCACGTAGAAAAGTTCTCCGCATAGTAGCTGCCATGAGACAGTAGCTTTCATAGTTTATTAGGTTAAAATTTTGTTTTAAAGTATATAATGATAACCTCCTTTGAGCGATCGCTTTAGAACACGACTCTGTCCACCAAGGTCAACGTTTGACTCTCCTACGACCTCCACTATGTGAAATTGGTACTGGCGCATTTGCTGAGCTCTATAGAGCGTTAACAAAGTTGTCATACTGTACTTATGGATCACGGTCCACCGCTAAATTTTTAACGGTTAACTCCACTTTTGTTGAATACCGTATAAATCCTAATTAGCGTTTTTAGAGTTGCGTGACCTATCCAGAGGAACAGTTTTATAATTATATGGGATATGTGAGTCTATTGTCAAAATAATTGGCAAATGATCACTGCCCATAGACACCAATCGTATCCCAAGTTAAGTATGGTGCAAAATTAGGGGATGCAAAAGTAACATCTGGGCACGTGTTAGGATACGGAAGGTCTGTTAATTCGCGTAAACTTCCATGTATTTAATATAACAAGAGGTAACACAACTAAAGTTTCATGAATCTTTACCCCACAATGATTTATGTAAGGGGAGCCCTACAACACATGGTGCGCATTCATGTCCGCGCAGATGATAACCGGGGACGGTAGTCCTCTGACTAATTATTCCCATAAATTATTATCGAAATTATCCGGTGTATGGTTGTATAAAGATTTAACTGAAAATGTCCTAACTGCGGAAAACATTTCTAGCCCTACAAACTACCAAGGATATTGAAAATTGCCTGATGTTATTTAAACAGATTGAATGTCCGACCTAATTAACAGCGCAAAACCTCCCACCCAGGCCGTTCCATCCGACATAAAAATTCTAAATTTATTTATAACAAAATTATCTTGGTACATGAGCCAAGTTTCACTCAACGATATGGATATCACGAGAAAAAAATTAATTGTTCAAGGTCCGCTTTTTTTTCCTGATGCTTTTAGAATTCCATTGTATCATATTTAAATAACTAACCCCCCCCAAAAAAAAAACATATACCTAACTCAGACAAGGTTACCTTGGACACCACTACCTGCTTTGATCCTAGCAGAATCTACGATTATGGCTATTAAAGTGTCTCTTTGAATTTTCCCTGTTATTGTTGACATTACACTTGATAGATATAACTCCCCTGGCGCTGAGGAAGCCACGGTTAGAAGGAGTGACACAACTTTGGATACCATCTGTTCCACCCCCTTACTTATTATATCATCTAATGTTCCTTCGATAGAGCTTCCCGACGAATCCACGTTAATATCCCCAAAAACCTTTGCCGGGGTACTCAAAAGAGTATGTAGGGTTGTTGTAGGTACCTAGTACTACAATTCCTACCAAGTGTGCTCGTGCCGCAATTTTAAATATAGAAACTGTGGCACCTTAAACTTGGCGATTTTAGAGGGCTAGCTGCATGTCTAATGTATGTTCAAAGTCAATTATCTCAAAATTTTAAGAAGATTCACGTTCCACGACTATGTAGGTTGTTGTAGGTACCTAGTACTACAATCCCCAACAAGTGTGCTCGTGCTGCAATTTCAAATATAGAAACTGTGGGACCTTAAACTTGGCGATCTTAGAGGGCTAGTTGCATGTCTGATGTAAGTTCAAAGTCAACTATCTCAACATTTCCAGAGGATCCAGGTTACACGACTATATAGGGTTGTTGTAGGTTACTATTAATACAATCCCCTTCAAGTGTACTCGTGCTGCAATTTCAAATATAAAAGTTGTGGCACCTTAAACTTGGCGATCTCAGAGGGCTAGTTGCATGTGTGATAAAAGTTCAAAGTCAAATATATCTAAAATTCCAGGTTCCATGACTATGTAAGGTTGTTGTATGTACTTAGTACTACAATCACCACTAAGTGTGCTTGTGTCGCAAATTCGAATATTAAACTGTGGCACCTTAAAGTTTGCGATTCTAAATTGAGGTTATGTTTTCTAAATATTGTATTTTCTTTAAGTTTGTGCAAGAACACATTTTCATAATTAAAAAAATGGTACCAATTTGTATGATTATTTATATTAATCATGATGTTTAAAGGCATTGGTCAATTAATTACTTATTTTTAATAAAATATCTGGTTATAAATCTTTTGTTGCATTATTCTTTTTTATGTGTCGGTATCTATGATTATTTTAGAACCACATCTGCTCTCGTGCGCTGTCTATGATTCTTTTTAGAATCATATTCTATTGTTAGTTTTATTAATTTTTCTAATGTTGTATAAAAACGTTTAGTTTATTGTGGATGTGGATCTTTTCAGCCCGCTTAACCAGATTTGTTTTCTTGCAAATTTACACTTCACACGCACTTGAGACCGAAGACTGCAACAGACTTTACACGGCAAACTACCCTTTCACACCCTTGAGTCCGCAGTGCTGTTTCCTACCAGTGATCTTAGAAACTATTTCAAACGCCATGTATCAGCAGGGAATGAAAACGAATACAACGTTTTAATAAGCATTCTTGCTTCTTTTCACTAGACATTTCCAACACAACACAAAAACACTAGAACCAAAGCAGTACCGGTATAGTTAAAATACTTTATCACAGATAACCGATCACACATCACAGATCACATTACTTTAGCAGACAAAAAATTAAACAGTTGCCAGTCAAACTCTGCATCGACGGTGTGTCAAGGGTAACTTGCCGTTACCCTTGGTCTCAAAGGCTTGTGAGGGGTGCATCGGCACACTTCGTGACTATTTGAACGGTTCTACACTTGATCTAGCGATTGCCAATGTAACTATTGAGTAAACGTCAAGAGTCGACGACGCGTGAAGTAGACTATTCGGATACAACCTTAGTAAGCCTCAATTGCGATGCTATACTAAATACAAGACAACACCTACCTAAAATCGAATGGGCCAGTTTCATATGAGAAACTGACCCATTCCATTCTGGTCTAGGTAGATGTCTTGTATTTAGTATTATAGTGTCACCGCACTTGAGGTGTGCTCGATATGACTTTGAAATTGGCCCTTAAAGGCCAAAAATTTAGTGAGAAGGATGGTGCTGCATTCTTGAAACAAGCGAGGAGATGTCGGGTTCATTCGTAGTCTGCTTAATTTAAGCTCAAATTTGGGTCAAAATTCCGTTTACTATGAAATTTATTTTTTTACTATCACCACAGCCATTATATAAGAACTATCTTTGGTTAGTTTGTTATTTGGGATCATTATTTTAATGCAGCGCCATCTATGATTGGCTGTCTGGTATATTAATTATTTATTCTGTGGTTAATTTGTCTTAATTCCTAGTGTTTGAGATTACAGCTTATGACTTTTCACTGTAGACAGGATATTTTGTATTAAGTGAAAGCGTAATCACGAGAATGCTTGCAATAGTCATAGTTGCGAGTCCAACTAGTAGGTTTGTTGGTTTTGAACGAGCCATTAGTGTTGCTATACACAAATAAGTTCCTCAAATTGAGGTAAAAATGTTAAAATTGTCTTGTCTGCTTGCATACCACCTTGAGAAGCTCTGTGTGCCACATTTTGAGAACCACTGGTCAAGAGCAGGGGTGTCAAACTTGTTTGATCATAAGGGTCACATTACAAACAAAAAAAACCTCACTTGAATGGTTACATTAAAAAAATTGGTCAGCCTCATAAGTAAAGATAACTCAATTCATTACCTTATTTTGATATACAAATTTTTTACTATATTAAATATCACCATCTTTTCCCGGAAATTTTAAACCTTTTATTTGTAGCTGACGTACCTCACCGGCCAATCAGAATGCATGAAAATTACTCCTTTACAAACATTGATCGTTTGATTTTGTATGAGACAAACAATTTTACTATTTATTTGGGGAACAAACTATTCCAGCTCCCACTTTTTCTGAAACATACGACCTTCCTCCTCAATTTTGCATTTTAAAGGCTTATAAATGAACATTTTGAGGTGTTATTAACAAATCAACCTCTACAACATTAATTAATAAAATATATTGAAATTTGAATTTGTTCAAAATACGTTTATGTTGCCACTTATATTTCAACTAAAACAATTGTTATAAATCACAGGAACCCTTATCTTACTAAGGTGAACAAACGAGACCTTTTTCAATCGTTTTGATACCTCTTAACTCTGGAGTAGGAAACTACTAACCAACATTTTCTCTTCACTGTTTAGCCTACTGGAAGTGGGTCTGACAAACTACAAGTGGGTATGTATCAGAAATACCTGGCTACTGTTGCCAAGCTCAGCTAGCAATATTTTGTCAATAGCAAAGCAAAATTTTGCTAGTTTCCCTTAAAAATGCCAAATTTTCAAAATTTACACTTTATTTACTACTCCTTTCTATCATGACCTGATATTTAATATACCAGCTTGAAGTTTTAAATTACTAATTTACCCCTTTCATCCCATCTCTTTGCTTTAAAAATTTCACAATGCCAGCACACTCTCAAAATTTTACATTGGTAGCAATGTCTTGGGTGTTCCTTGCAATGAGATTGCTGCACTAATCTTATAAACTGTTTCTTAAATGGGGGGACAAGAATGAATAACTATAGCAGGTCACTCTCTGCTAGCTTCCAAGCTTTCACTCGCAATATTTATCTACCTATTTCTTACTCATCGACACCATAGTCATATTTATGAAAAGAAGAGTTAGGACAAATCAAATCTGGTTACACTATTGCTTTTTATGTAAATTAAAATGTGTTTTTAGGGGTATTAAGTGGTCTTTTTTAATAATTCAGCCGTGGGTATTTTTGGGGAGGGTAAAATAACTCTCCTTTCACAAATATACAGATATCTCGGACCATTGTAGGAGCAGTGTACACTAAAGAAGTATCATAATGATGATCATTTCTACTATCCTCTTTGCCATTTGTTTACCCAAAGAGGGCAAGGAGGAATTTGTACTCACTTTAAGTTCACAAATTTAATAAAATCTCCAACCATAAATACACAATTTTAATAGAGTGCACTGAAGATATTCTGGATGCATAGCATACATTTTAAAATCAGGATTATGACTTGATACTCAAGAGGCATACCATTATAAAACCTAAAGTAAATCTAAAATTCACATTTGGTATGTTAAAAAATAAATTTTTGAGTACCACTTCTCCATGTGACCTTACTTTGAAACCTGGCTTGAAATCAAGTTAGGATAAATACCTAGTACTCATAAATTAAATAAGCCATAGGGCATAGAGTTTAACACAAGGTTGTTTGTGGCTTAATCGGGGTGGTCCCACTTCACATTTGTCTGTGGCGAGGGGGGAGAACTTAGATTAAATTGTTTTGTGTGATATATTTTACAATAATAGTTTGTCCAGGTATACAGACAGCTCTTTTAACTTTCAACTGACTAGCACCAAAGGTCTTTTTATGCCAAAAGTTAATATCATACACCCACAAATAGATAAAAAAAGGCCTATACAACTGTAAATGTTTGGACATGTATATATCCTGAGCAAAGTTGCTAAGACTTAAGTTTTAGTATTAAAATTAAGCTAATCCTTTTCCATAAAATCATACATAGCCTATAGTGAAGCACAAAATGCATATTAGTAATTTTTTTTTTCTTATTTTTTTACAGGGGAATTTTTTATAAACAATGCCTCCTGACATAACATTCTGTGAGCCGGTTCATACAGCTCATCTACTTGAAAATCTTCATGAGTTACAGAAACTTGGAATGTTCTGCGATGTTACATTAATGGTTAATAAGAAAGAGATTAAAGTGCATAAAGCTGTCCTTGCAGCAATATCGCCTTATTTTAGGTGATATTAGTGCTTATAAATACCATAGTCACCAGTAGATGTGTAGGCCTACACTTAATGAATGAAAAATTTAAGCCCAAGCTAGAAATGTCATAAAAATATTTCAAATCATGGTTTTAGATGCATCTAAATGTTGCAATTCTTGGCTCAAATCGTTAAATAAATATATTATGGTGCTAATGACCTCATTGTGTACAAAACTCCATTGAACCCAACAACAACAACAACAACAAACAATAATAATAATAATAATGAATTAATAATGATAATGATGATGATAATGATGATAATAATAATAAATTAATTAATTAATTAGCCAAAGGGCAGAGAGTGTGCACGCTGCGCTGTACAGGTGGGAAACACACCGAGACGAATCTTTAGGTTGCAGACTCATTATTATTATTATTATTATTATTATTATTATTACTATTATTACTACTACTACTACTACTACTACTACTACTACTGTTGTTATTGTTGTTATTGTTGTCATTGTTATTATTATTGCTATCATTATTGTTGTTATTGTCATTGTTGATTATAGTTGTTATTGTTTATTATCATCATCACTATTATCATTATTGTTGTTATTGTTATTGGTATTATTATTTTTTATTATTATTATTATTATTACTGTATAATATTTGGAATAAGGTACAGGAAAGGTGGATAGAAACATGTAAAATGAATGGACACAATATGACTTTTACAATTAAAAGAACAACACAGTTCACACTTGACATTGCTGCCGTTGGAAACATAGTTAATGGTTGCCTCTTAGAGGAAATTGATCCTTACTACCCAATCCCTTGACCTAGGTTTCATTTTCTCAGAACCCATCAGGAGGGAGTGTGAAACATGCAACACAACTTCTTAAAAGAGGAAACTAAAAAACAAAAAAGGTAGAAAATAGAAATTTGCAAAAAATGATAGGACACTTCAATAGTAGCATGTAAAAGGAATAACTACTTTTATCTGTTCTTAAGAGAATAATAGGACACTTAGATAGGAACAGGTAAAAGAAATTATTCCTTTTACAGGTTCCTATCGAAGTGTCCTATCATTCTTTACAAATTTCTTTTTTCTCCCATTTGTGTTATTCCTTTTATATGTTCCTATTGAAGTGTCCTATCATTCTTTGCAAATTTCTTTGTTGATCCTTTTGTATTTTTTGTTTTCCTAGTTTAGGACTTTGCTTTGCTCATTTCACATTCCCTCCTGATGAGTTTCGATATAATGAAACCTAGGCAAGGGGATTTGGCAGTAACAATTGATTTTCTTCAAGAGGCAGCCATCACCTCTTTTTCCAATGGCAGCAATGTAAAGTGTGAACTGTGTTTTTCTTTTCATTTTAAAAGCTATGTTGTGTTTGTTCCTTTTAGACGTTTCTATTCACCTTTACTATACTTTCTTGAAAATAAAATACATTTACCACATAAAGTGAAAAGAGTTGTTCTTTATATAAATATATTATTGCTGAAATTTGTGCGGAGGGATGAAGTGGGAAACAATTTTAGAAAAAGCATGCTCAGTAAACATTGCCAGGATCTAACCCAATCTCCCCAACACTGACAAACCAGACTTGGACAAGCTTGATGTTTAGTCTTTTTGCCCACTGATGCAGGTGGTGCTAAATTAAAATCTTGACTTTCTGCAAGTCTAAAAAACTGTAAATGTCTAACAGTGAGTGAATTATTCTTTTGAATATGTGTGTTGTGCTTGACTACTCTAGTGAATTATTAGCTATATATTAGAGATGAAACGCTTTAATCCTCCATTACTCAATCCTATAGTATCCAAGATTCGAAAGACTCAGAATTTATCTCAAATCTGAATCTTATTTTGTGCCATCTGTAGAATCAATATATAAACTTGTCTTTAAGCGGAAAAAACATGACATTTCAATACACTTAATGAGTGTCCCTTTTGTTCTTTATAATGTAATAAATATGACCCAAAAAAAAAAATCAGGGTCACCAAAAATTGATCAAAGGCTAGATTTTATGTATATGGTGCTATATTATTATACAAAACATGTAATTGTAGTTGCATTTAGTTTGTTTTTCTTCAGTAAAATTGTACATTTTTAAATATTTGACTTTACAAATTTGGATTCGTAAGTAAATATTAGATTCATATTCAAGAAAAATAAGATTCAACTCATCCTTAATTAATTCAGATAAAATTCATCGGATAATGAAGCTAATAGAAAACATCCACAAATGTAAAAAATGAAAATTAACTTGAAAATGTCACACTGCTGTACCTAGTCAGGATTTATTTCTGACCTCTCAACTCAAGAGTAACACTATTAATAAATACTGCCAACATTGTCATTTAAATTATTGCTTCATTAATCACTTATAAGCCACCAGTACTTTACTTGTTTTTATGTTCATTGCAGAATAATGTTCAATAGTGCAATGAAAGAAGCGAAGGAAGATAAAATAGTTCTTCGTGACATTGAATTTAATATTTTGACCGATATTATAAATTTCATATACACGTCAAAAATCAAGGTATGAAGTGAAAAGTAATAAGCTAATATTTATTAAATTATAAATGTTTTTACAAATAAGATTATTATTTTTATTTTATTTAGCACCGCATCTTACTACCCGTTCGGGTTATACGCTTAAGTACTAATTACGCAAATGGGTCAGGAATTGGGAAGGTTGAATATAGGGGAAGTGAACCCGCATTTGCGTGGAGAGAGAGAGAGAGTGGAAAACCATTTAGGAAAAACCACCCCCAGTTCATCTGACTGAAATTCGAACCTCGATCTCCCCGTCCTCGGCGGTCGAGCTCAACACGACTAGCGTGTTAGCTAACTATGCCACCGGGGCGGGTAATAAGATTATTATTTGGAAGTTTCCAGTTTTATGTTTTATAACTTTCTTTTGTAACTTTAGATCCATTAATATTAAATTATGCCACAGACTATCAGGGCTACTGAGATATTTTGTTATTCAATGGCATTCATATTCATTATAATTTTTTTTGTGTGTCTATATTGGTCATTCAAAGAAGGCACATTAAAAAAAGATATATATAAATCATTGTGTATTATTACCTGTTCAGGTTATATATATGCATTGCTATTAAAAACTACTTTTAAATTGGATGAACATACCTTAGTGAGTCATACGGTAGTCTTGTTTAAATTACATATTTTACTTTATATTGTGAAAAATAATATCAATATGAATTTTTTTAATGAAGGTGAGTGAGGATAATGTATACTGTTTGATGGAAGCTGCAGACCTATTCCAACTGTCAGCTATTCGGACAGTGTGCTGCCATTATCTCTCATCAACGCTCAACTCAAGTAACTGCCTGTCAGTTTATGTCCGAGCTAAGTTGAGACGTTACCATGACCTTGCACACTTGGCATTCAGATATGCTTTACAAAATTTTGACAAAGTTATAAATGAAGAGGAATTTTTGCACGCTCCTGCAGATGTCCTTTTTTCTATTTTGTCTTCCCAACTTTTACATGTGGATGATGAAGGAGTATTATTACAGGTGCGCCATCTTGCTGTGACTTTGGATTTAGTTCTATATTTACTTTATTTATCAAATATCTATCTGACATTAATCCATGCCAGGAAATTATATGAATCCAGAATTGATAGTAGAAACTTCACTATAGTTGCTGTAAAATTAATCTTGTCATAATTTACTTTGGTAGTTTGAATATCTTTGTAATTATTTCAGCATTTAATGAATCATATAAAAAAATTTTTTTAAATAATTCTTGCAGTAGATACTAAGGCAAGTATTATTTTGAAGGAAATATGTAATTGATCATTTGTTAACTATTTTGTCTGGAATTACATTGTAGGGGTTGGTGCGGTGGTTAAAGTATGATGAAGCGAGTCGAGAAGACCATCAGGACTCGCTGATTTCAAAGCTCAATCTGAACCTAGTACCCATGCCCGTCTTAGTGAGTTGTAAGACAGATCCCCTGCTGTCCAACTCTAAATTCCTCTCTAGGGTAGACAAGGCGATCACTGACATTTTGTCAGAGAGGTACGATAGCGGTGACATCAAGAAACTATACTCGTATAGTAGAAAAACACATTGGAAACATAGATATGGTGCAGAACAAGAGGTAAACAGCAAGTTGGCTTACACGTTATCATTTGGGGATTCGTGAATTTATTTCTTTGTGATTGAATCACTAGGCTGATAATCAATAAACCACTTAAAGTGATATAAAGGTGTGATTGCAGCTTTGCGACGTATTTAGTATATATATAGCAGGAAGCTGATACATTTTTCATAATAGAACACATTTGTTATAAAACTCTATTGCATCAGCTCGCTAGCAAACTTGACCGAGCGGCCCCCACCTATTGGCGAAGATAGTGCCAACATTTGCGGATAAAGGGTGTCATGTGGCTAAGACAACAAACCCTCCGACTGTTATTTTCAATTTTCTAGACCGGAGTATTTACTTTTTTATTCAGCTCCTTAACTGTCCTCATGAGGCTGAGTAGACTCCATTCCAAATCCACTGCCTCACAGAAACCCGGGACGTCTGGATTTGTAGCCAGAAACTCTGACCTTTAGACCACAGAGGCGGTCACCCATTTGTCACTGAAAATCATTTAAACATTTTCTTTAAATAAAATGGTTTTTATAGTGTTAGACAATGGTTTTAGCTTGTTGACATTACATGATTATAGATCTAATTACAATATCTACATTATATATTACATTAAGTCTCTCTCTTTCAATAGGTCTGTTACCTTGTCCAATTTGAGTTATCCAGCATGTCCTATAATCAGCTTTCCTTTTTAGATCCTGTAACTTCATTTCTATTCCTCGCTGGAGGCTATCCATCATTTGCATTCACAATCTTCATGTACCTCTTCTTCCTTCCAATTTGCCTTCAATAACATCACTCACTAAGCCATTTCTTTCCATAATTTGACCCATCCATTTAAGGCCTTTCTCTGTAAAATCACCTGTAGAATGGCTATCTTTTCATGGAATCTTCTCTTAAAACTTCTTTATTAGTCACCCTATATACCCTCAAACATAAACTAAATGACATTTTGTTCATTGAAGAGTGGACCGAAACAACGTTATAACTTAAATTTTATAGGAACCAACAAAAACTTTTTCTCTCAGACTGTTAATGAGGTAAGGCAGTATAGGTTTCAACTATCTTTAGGAATGATTCTTATTATTTACAAATATTATTAACAGTGCTTTTATATTGATGGGCATAAAAGCAATTTTTGCTATAGTGTCTTGAAACAATGTTGCAAATCTTTAAGCTACAACGTGTTGTATTTCACATTACACTCAAATAATATTCATTTTTAAATGCTGAACTGGTGTGGAAAAAGTCACTCTAGCAATACAAACAGTATTATAATGATTTTGTAAGAGCATAATTATTTTAAGGTTTATTCTGGCTAGAGGTTAACCCACGCTTGTACATTTCCTTGGAAGTCAAGACTGTTGGGTTGCCATCCTGCTGAGAATAGCATGTATCTCATGTAGATTGCATCCTGTTGACGAGCGAATATGGTGCGACTGATGGACCTTCCTGGCTTGTTGGACACATCAAGATCAGCAAGTTTAAGTAATAGTAATAACACCTTGTTTAGTGATTGGTTAGATTAAAAAGTAGGGGCGGAGCTTCACCCCAGTTGAAGAGAAGCCATGCTTGGTGCACGAGAGTCGTCATCTAGCAACCACTGAATAAGACACGGAGGGAAAAAATGTGATCTGGTTGTTCCACCAACGGAGGGTCGATCACGGGTCTATAGGAAGTTTTGCGAGTCCCGTTATCGTGCATGCTCCCTCGTCACGGGAGATCTACCCATATACCTATGTAGTAGTTTAGCCATCTGACTCGATTAATAAATAGAAATTATTGGACCAACACCTGAGTCTCACTCCCCACGAACCACCTATTTCACCCCCTAGCGCTCGGCGTCCATCCCAACCATGTAAGTCCCTACGGTGCCGCGGTAGTGTTGTAGTTAAGGTTTGCTACCGGGCATCCAATTAAAAGAGGGGACGTTATAATATAATATTGGGCATCTTTGGCAGAAGAGGTGTTGGTATTTGACAGCTAAGAAAAGTTACCATTCATCCATTTGCCTAACCATATGTTGATTTGTTGTTACTTTTGCAGTCAAAGCATTCACACAAACAAATAATTTGTTTTAAACTATTAACATTTTTTACATTATTGAGACACAAACTTATGAAAATAACTGTTTGGATGTTTCTTTTTTGTGGAGGCGGCATCTGTGGTTCACTTAAAAATACTTTTCAAACGAGAGCTTCTAAAATGTGGCATGCTCTTCTGAAATCAAGATTGTGAACCAGTTGAAACAAGGTTAGTTGATGAGGTCGTACGATCTGTCTTATGGCTGTGTTCTTGCGTTTACAAAATAAAAACTTTTTTAAGCTAATATTTTGTATGGTTCTCTCTAAGCTATAAATTTTTTTATTTATTTTGATGGCCAGTTGTAACAAGATACAAATGTGAATATAATACTTTTTAATTTATTATTTCATGTAATATAATATATCTTGTGGCCTCAACCGCAAAACAAATAACATAATAGTCTTATTAATAAATGTTGTTCTTTCATTAAGTTACGAAAACGCCATTTATACAGTAATCCTTAGGGAAGTATTATTAAACTCGTTTGATAACACTTTATTTATAATAATATTATAGTATTAGTAAGCAAATAATAGTTATTTCCGAAGAGGTTGACATTAGTCACTTTTATCCAATGTTTGCCATAAATAATCTTCTTTAGCTGTCATATACCAGCTTTCCTATGGTGGATGACCTGTACATATATACATATACTATACACTAGCCACTGCCCTTGCTATAGAATACATCAAGTTACAACCTTTTTCCATGTTCCTCAATAGGTGTAGTTAATGCATGCAGGAACAATGACCTTTCGCCTACTGATGTATTCTTTCCCAGCATTTCTAGACCTCTTTCTTGAAATATATTGCCAGTCTGAAATATTACAAAGCCGCTTTTTTTCCCTATTCTGGTGATCCACCATAGTCACAGATAGCTTCATGTTGGCGGACACCGACATTTTAATTTTTTAATTAATGATACAACATTGTTTCAGGATAGTCAATTTTTTAACACATTATTAACCTTATTAATTTGAAGATTACAGTAACATCTCTTTGTTAGGGTATAAACTGCATCCAAAACAACCTTTTTTTCCGGTCCACTCTTCAATTTTTAAATGTACAAAGCTAGGCATGTTGAAGTAAATGTGTTTTTTTATGCATACAAAAAAGTGTTTTACTTTAATGATTATGTTTTAAAATAAACTTGGATCATTGTAATGGTATAATTGTTTGAACTGCATTTTTATCAAATTTGAGATATTGGTTAACCTCAAGTATGTTGACCATAGTGTAGTTTGTGTACAACAGGTTATACTGGCTCTAGGTGGGGAGTCTAATGGGATGGCATTGGGCAGTGTCGAGTGCTTTACCCTTGGCTATGACACCTGGAGATGTATAGTTCCATCCCTTATTCAAGAGAATGGTGAATTTGTTGACACTAGAGTTATTCCCACGATGCAACACCCCCGGCTTTACCCCGCAGTCGCTACCAGGGACTACGAAGTGTTTGTGGCAGGTACATCCAGTTTGTCTTGTCATGTGGTGTTAAAGAGTCCATCTCATGTCAGATTAACCGTGATATTATGTATACACTTACGCTCTAACCAGAAAACATAAGAATGTGCAGTTTTCTGCATTACTCATTAACTCATTTTTAAATTAGCAAACTTGTCATCTGTTTAATAGTTTTTTATTTTAAATTATGCATTTTTATCTTTTTTTTTTGTATTTTTTAAAATATACTCAAATGGTTTCACTGGTCTCAATTTCACTATTTTATTAAGTAGAATACAGAAAATCGCACTGTTATCCGACACCTGACTAAATTAGGATATTTTTCTTTCTTTTTTGCCTAATCTTTGCTTTCTTATGATTACTTAATATTTTAAGCTAAACTCTATTTGATCGATAACATTTTAAAGTACTACTTTTTCTCTTTTGTCAACACTCAATTATTTTAGATACCTAGTCAAGTACTAAATATACACACAATTTAATTTTTACTGTAGCCAGTATTTAAAAAGCAACACACAATTATTTGTTCAAGCTAACAAAATAATTAATTGATTAACAGGGCTAAGCAGGCTATAGCTTTTCTTTGTCTAGTTAAACTTTGTATAGTAAACACGCTATAAATCTCTTTATGTGTGCAGGTGGTTACAATCTGTCTTCACTTCTAAACTCTGTAGAATATTACAGTATTCAGTCACATGTGTGGACAACTCTTACTCCTCTTCCAGTCTCACTCCAAGGTGCAGGGGCTGAGTTTGTCGATGGATGTTTGTACATAGTTGGTGGAGCAGGACAAACAGGCTATGAAAAACGAGTGTGGGTAGGTTTTAGAAGAGATGAGGGTACTTTGGAGAGAAAGGTGTTCTTATTCAATATTTTAATATCTAAATGTTGACCAAGATTTAATTGTAAACTGTATTTTAGAAGTGAAATATTTTACCTATGTATTCATAGCTCACAAATGATTTGTTTCCAAAAACATAATTTATTTTAAATGGAACAGAAATATTTTTTTTACATCCATTATTGTTTCCAGCCTGTGGCCTGGGTCAGTATTTTATTCAAGCCATATATTTTCCACTACCGACTTGCTAGGCCTGTCATAGCTTCATATGTTTTATAATCTAACTTAAGACTAGGACAAACACAACATCCAGTCACCGGCCGTTAATTCATCACTGTAAAAGGGTTAACTCACATTTCCCCAATGATAAATTTTTCGACCATGCCGGAAATCAAACCCGGGACCCTTAGCTCAGTAAACAGACATGCTACCGACTTAGCTAAAGGGAACAAAAATAAAATAAATTAAAAATAACAATATTTTTTCATAACTATATCAATTTGTGTCAGTGTAACAAGAACGGTATGAACACTCTATTAATCCTAAAAGGTGGTAAGCTTACCTTGACAGACTACACTAGGTTGCACCTTTAAGATAGGGCCATAAAGTAACCCTTCAAGGTAAGACTGCTAACTTTCAGGGTAAATTACATCTACAAAGTTACCTGCATCTTTGGTTTGCAGGTGAGGCCAGGAATCAAATCCTGGCCAGTTGTACTGAGGTTTTTCTTTCTTTCTAATTAATGGATTCAAACCCTCCAAACAAAAATTGGCACGTTTCCTCTAAATTTTATCTTCCTTATTCACAGACTGCATTAGTGTAAATATTTTGATAGCTCAACAATATGCTTACAGTAGCCCCATGGCTTCTTTGGTGCTGACTGACAGCTGACGGCTTTGAAAAGCTACCAGACCAAATTATGTATCCCTACGCTGAACCATATGATCTGCAAAAAACATGTGTTTAGCAGCTGTCACTTCTGACAGTCAAAATTTAGGTATATACCTAACTGTTGACTGTCAGAAGTCAGCTGTGAACTGTCAGTCAACACCAAAGAAGCCACGGAGTTACTGTAGCCGAGTAAAACTTGGCTTTCTCATCATGCCATATTTTCTTTTGTTTTACATGGATTGTATACATTTATCTCAATTCTAGGGATTTAAATTTCAGGAGCTTGTGGTTTTCAAAAACATTTTTTTTTTAATTGATTTTATTGTTATGGTTTAGTGATACCTCTCTTTGTTACTTAAAAAAAATAATTATAGGTTATGTTTTTACCATCAATATACTGGTACTCCACACAACTATGCCTCTTTAATTAAGTTCCTGTTTTATCCTTCAGATTTATGAGGAAAATCAAAACTGTTGGCAAGAGGCAACACCCATGACGACACACAGAGGATTCCATGGGGTGGCATGCGTTCTAGGAATTTTGTTTGCCCTAGGAGGATCAGGTAAAACTTTTGATATGGGTTGGGTTAAGGCTGTGCATATCCTTCATTTTCAATTTCAAATCAAATCCTAATCTTAGCTAACTGAATCAAATCTCATGCCTAAATAATGTATCAAGTTGAATTCAAATCAAATCTCATGCTAAATATATTTTATCGAATCAAATCCTAAGCGAATTCCATGTTAAAAAAATTGGATTAAATATTTTATTTTAAAAATAGGCTCAGATTTGAATCGACTAATTTGTTTTAGGCTTATTTTGATATTGTTTTCAAATCATTTACTAAAGATATTTAACGTGCACTTTCTGAACCAACAGATTATATCAGCACACAGTTTATAAACTAACTTAAATATAGTTCAGGCATAACACCCACTGTGAAAAGGGTAAACCCAGATTTCACCAATTGTACATTTTTCGGCCATGCTGAGAATCGAACCTGGGACCCTTAACTTTGTAGACAGGCACGCTACCGACTGAGCTTAGGTGTCAAACTTGTTTCAAATTGAATCTGTGTTGAGCATTTTACAATTCCAAGTTTTCAAATTCAATCCAATAAAATATTTCAAAAAGTATTGATAAACATTTTAGACACATTTTAGGTTTATTAAGAAATATGTAACTCTATAAGGAAAACCTTCTCGCTTTATGAGGTAATTGTATTATATTTGGGGATTGGGCAGTAACAATCGATTTTCTTTAAGAGGCAACCATTACCTCTTTGTCTATGTAAAGTGTGAACTGTGTTCTTCTTTTCATCGCAAAAACCAAATTGTGTTTGTCCCTTTTATATATTTCTATCCACCTTTCCTGTACCTTATTCCAAATATAATACAGCTACCTCATAAAGTGAAAAGAGGTTTTCCTTATAGAGATAAATTATTGGGATATGATATGCCCTATACATCACTCCTTTTAACTTCTGCGGCATATTTCTACTCAATATCAATCTTTTGACGCATTTTAAAAAGGCCTCAGCTTGCCTCTCTTTTCCCAATTTCTCTCTCGTTTCCTCTTTATTCTACCACACTTTAAAGGTTCTTGAAACTTTACACTTTCTTCATCTCTTCTCCTAATATTATTCCCCTCGTGTACCTATTTTCCTTCCTTGTAATCAATTACTTATTCACTCTTCTTTACATTAAACTTTATTCCATATTGACCTACCACCTCATTCCATACAATTTTACTACCTTTATATATCTTCCTTTTTTTATAAGGTGGAGAAAGAGAAAGTGATGAGAACTACCTCAGGACAGTGGAACGATATGATCCTTTGTTAAAAAAATGGCATTCCGTGGCATCCATGAATGAAGTAAGGTGCAAGTTTGGTTGTGTCTCATTTAATGAATTCATATACGTTATGGGAGGAGAAACAGGAAACCAAAGGTTGAAAACTGTGGAAAGGTGAGTCTAATTATATACCTCGATGGAAAAAGACATCCAGCACCATATTTATTTATTGGAAAGCAGGGACAGACCCCTACTAAAAGTAAATATTTTGGTTCTGTAACACCTAGAATCGAACACGTTCCTCCACTTGAGTTTGGCCGCCAGTCATTGGCCACAAGAATGATTGGTATCATACATGCTTGTCTAGTTAGTCTACTAGAGTTTAAAAAAATCATGTTGATTCAAACATTCTAGGCACACATTTGACTAATAATTAATTAATAGCGAACACAATTTTTCCCCCCCCACAAAATACAAGTGGTTACATCCAATCTATTTAGCGCTGGGCCGATGTTGATTGCCTATTCAATCATTTTAAATGGGGATAGGCAGAAAATAATGTTTGTAAGGACTGTCTATGGTGACTTATACTTGGCGGCTTGCAAGTGAGACAGGGAGTGAGTGAGATATTGCTTAGGGTAGATTTCAAGGTCACATTCAAGTATTTTACTTTTTTTTTTTTTTTT
>CABFWB010000764.1:76837-110495 GCA_902151455.1 Timema bartmani
ACACAAAAGGAAAAAAAAAAAAAAAATACAGGAAAGAGACATTGGATCCTTAGAGAGATGTACAAACCATATTTTATAAAAATGTCTTGGAACTGTGACTTGCATGACAAATTGTGCCATACTAAAAGGAAGCTAAGAATTGGACATGTCTTGTATGGTATAATATTAAATATCACAATTCTCGCACCTATTTCTAACACCAAATATTTTCTACTTTACAGAGGCTGGATATTTTATATTAATAAGTGTATTTGATCACCAGAAGGGTGGGAAATTCTGTATTAGCCATCACACTTTTACAGTCTTTAATCCTGTTTTAAGCAAATTACTTTTTGTGACAACTGTATGGATGGAGATGGAAACTAATAATCAATTTAGTATGCAATATTCTTTGTCTTTCTCCTTTTAATTAAACATTAATTCAACCATTATAAATAGGATGGACAGGTAGTAATAATAAGTGATGAAAATGCACTCATACTTAGCCATGTAAATTTTTTACTAAATAACTACCAATTAAATGTGTATACAAAGAAAAAATAACACCAAATGGCTATATTAAATTAAACATTGAAGGGAGGATAGTAGAGCTAGGCCTACACACGCATCAGTAAAATGTAGACCTCAAAGTTCACAACTAAAACACATAATTATGTAATTTTTAGAATACATCGGCCCCTTTCTTCAGCAGCAGAGAGTAAAACACAAGACTGGACTATGGCAGCATTTCTAAAGGATGATTAAAGTCACTTTGATTCCGTTTTTGCCTGTTTCTTAATTCATTATAAGTTTAGGCTTGGATTCTGCAGTTGCCTGTTCAAACTTGTGTCTTTATTTTTGGTAGATAGATAGATAGAATGTTGTTTTTATATTATATTTAATTACATAAGTACTAAATTATATGATTCTTTATATAAAAATTAATGACTGGTGTTAGTAGGCCTGCTTGGGAAGAAAGGAAAGGAGAGGTTAAGTTATCTAAGGTTGAAACCAGGGGGTGACCTAAACATGGTTATATATTGGTGAGCAAGCTCCCACCTATGAAGCTGGAAGCATTGCAACTTTTGGATAGGGCTCATTTAGCTGTTAGTATAACATGTAACATGAGTCAAAATTTGAATTGTGTGTTTGGGCCAGGGCTGTGGAGTCGATAGGCTAAACCTACGACTCCGACGCCTCTATTTTTTCGACTGTCTGACTCCAATGGAAAATTTACATTAATAATAATAATAATAATAATTATTATTATTATTATTATTATTATTATGGGGAGTATGCCCATGACAAACATTAAAAGAGAGATGATATCACCATGTGTAGAAAATTAAAATAAATGTTTAGACTGTGTTGCTCCAGTCAAAACATTTATATATTAATTCGTAATAAAAAAATTATCATAGTTAAATCATTTGACTACAGTAAAATTATAACTAATATTAATGAACATTAAAATGCTAAGTACTAACGTGGTAGGACAAGATATCTCATCACCAACACATGGCTCATCAGTAGGGATGGACCGGAATGACTATTTCGGGACAGGAATGGGATATTAGTCAAATATTGGGATTCGGGATGGGAACGAGAATTTTTAAAGTTACCCTTTAGAATAATCTTAGATTTGAAATATATCGATTTCCAAACTAATATGATAAGACTTGTTAAAGCTACACTATTATTAAAAACCACTTCGGTGGCTGCATGGTCTAAGGCTTCACTCTCCCAATAAACTAGACTACCGATAATGGGGACATTTAGTTTGAATTTGGGTGGTTTTTTTCCTAAATGGTTTCTCACTATCTATGCAAATGCAGGTACACCTCTAAATTCAATCTTCCTCATTCCTAACACACTAAAGTAATTAGTACATAGGCGTATAACTGGAGCGAGTAATAAGACGCAGTGCTAAAAAAATTGCTAAAAGTAGTAAAAACAATAAAGAATAACATAATAAACTAGATAGAAGTGTGCGTGAATAGAATTTTTTTTATCAAATCAAATGACAAAATTTTGAATTAATATTAAATGATACAATTAATAAAATAGTTAATTTTATTATTACATTTTTGATGGAAATTATTTTTATAAGTTAATTTCTTTTGAAAATGGTGTTTTATATTTAATTATTTTCATAGGGAAACATACTACAAACCGATGTTTGGCATCTCTTCAATTTGTTCTAAATATGAAACTGCAAAATATTATCTAGTTTTGAAACCTCTTGTTACTGTTCTTAAATGTTCTAAGTTTTACACCACTTATTCTCTACTCCCTGTCTGGCTCGGCAACAACAGACACGATGAGCCCACATAAATGGTTGGCCTTGGCAAGCTACTTCCTTTCTACACTTCCTCTCATTTCTGCACCCCTAGAGATAGAACATATCTGTCCTCTAAGTCTTTCAAGCTCTTTCACTTGCTGACCCCAACAAATCACTGTTAATAGATAGAGCACAATAAGTCACACGCCTCCCAACTTGTCTCTCTACAAGATGTGGTAAAATAACCCCCTCCCCATCCCAGCCACTGTTTGATAAATAACAAAGAAGACTGTACTAAAAAGATTCACAGTAATGAATATAAGCAGTACCGGCTAGAACATGAGCGGCGTGCACGCTCTTTTTGTTTCTTGGAGCATTATGTTTTGTCTCTTGTCGGAACTTTTCTCGAAAAGAGTCAATCCCGCTCGACCAACGGGAATAGATCAATTCCAGACATTTTCCTGAGGGTCCGAGATCCCAAGATCCAGTCCACCTCTAATCATCAGATTAGTTCTAAGTTTAATTGAACTTAAAATATATTTATTTAATTAGAATTTATTGATAGGTAAATTTTCTAAATTCCTATGAGAGTAAATATGCATTAATCTATGCATATAATAAATTAAAACTAATAATACTCACAATTAAAAACTATCCAATTCTGAAGGTACTCTTTTCGTTTGTATGCCATCAAAGTTTTGATAGTTAAGAATCCTGAATTTAAGATCGAACCTATTATGTTTATACCAGTAAGAATCGAGTTTATAAGTTTTTTTAAGTCGGAGTCTGTACTTTTCTAACGACTCAGACTTCACAGCCTTGGCTTGGGCATGAAGGGCTAGAGGTTTGTCAGGATTGTTATAGTTAGTAACAAAACAGTAATTTTGTAACTTCAAGGTTTACAATTTTTGGGCAAGTGTGTAGGCCTTGCCCTTCTATCCTCCATCTAAATGGGTAACAAATGTTACCGGTTCTTTGTGATAAATGAATACACCAAAACAAATTAAAATTAGCAAACTTTTTATTTAATAAAATACATACAAATTTGTCTGAATAAAAAAAATATATTTAAAATTCAAATATAAAACACACAACCTTACATGGGTCTTCTAAAAATTATAATTTACGATCAAACTTTATTTTTAGAATATATCAAATTTTGACTTAAGATTATCTGAATATTATATGGTACAGGTCAGCAATTTGGTAAGATTAACTTAAGCTTGATGACAAAACTGCTTATTATTCTAAAAATAAAGTTTACAATCAAAACCTATTAGAAATGTACAATTCAATAACCCTGGAGTTAAAAAAATAACTAACCTGTTAAAGAGGTTAGACTAATTCTCAAGGCCTCAGACCTAAACAATTTTTAAATTCAATTTTCTAGAATATTCAAATTTAATGGTAATCAAATTCAATAATATTACTTGCTAAACAAAGGTATACAGGTACAACCCCATTAAGAATAGGGAGGAGGGGGTAGGGGTGCAATATTTTATAAACTTAAATTACTTTTTATAAATTGGACTGTACAAAGTTGGAGGCAAGGAAAATTTAGAGTTTTTCTAAGTTTTATACAGCTCTACCCATTGGAAGAGTTATAAGCTTCTATTAAAGGGAGTGAGTTCCAAACTAAACAGATTGCCAAAGTCAGAAATAATAATTCATTATACATATATTTAGTGGCATTGTTGATTTGTGGAAAAATGGAATTTTCGGTGAAGATTTTTATTTTAAGTCAAAACTGACTAACATTTAGCTCTAATGGAACTAAAACTGCAAAAATTTCACACTAATATACATAATTATCTACAGAATAAAGATGAAAGATAAAAAGTTTGAGCACATACACAAACTTCATACAAAAGATGTTTCAAGTACACCCATTTTACAAGTATGGATGCATCACATTAAGGTTACTATTGTATTAACTCTGGGCACTTTTAAAGTGATAAATTGATAATTATTTTATTAGTCTATATTATTTAATACTCCGGCAATGTTCAGCCAAAATTTAAACTTCGATAATAACCACGCTAGAATATATTTGCTATTTATCTTAGACATATGTGCATTATAGTAACGTGGAGTGGATGTTGGTTATTTAGAAATGTTTGTTAAGTCTTAAAGTGCTATCGGGGTGGTTTCTGGAAAACAGGTCTAGAGACCTATGGGCCCTTTATCAAGAAATTGTTTTAAATGAACCGTCATACTGTCAAGAATATCCACATTTTATTTTATTCAAATAACTAATATCAGGAAAGTAATTCAATTCATTGAAGTGCATTATTGTTTTTAGTTTAAATGGCTAATAATAACGATCACTCATTTTTAAAGAGTTATATTAAAATTTGAATTATCTTCAATGTGAACAAATATGCCAAATTAATTGATCATTTAAGTACTGATAGTAATTAAAAGCTGTTAAATTAAAATGAAATATTCCAACTTAATTCAAACATGATAAAATTCAAAACTATCTAGGCTATAGGTCCTTTTTCTGGAAACCACCTCAATTTTATTACATTACATTATTTAAGATTGATACATTTCAATAAGGAAAACCTCTTTTTGCTTTATGAGGTAATTGATTGATAAAGGTGGATTTTTTTTTACAAATATTTGATATGAGAATTCATGGTGTTTTATCATGCTATACATTCAATGCACATGGTGAGCTTTGATACACTTCCATGCAATAGGAGTTTAAGGCACAGCACTGGCATCTTAAAAGATTAGTTTACATTAATATAAAAGCATATTTTTAAGGCTAAAGTCTTTAGAAGCTTTCTATTCAACATCATATCTTATCTCCGTGGCCAGATAAAAGAATGTGACAAATGCTATCATTGTGAATTACTGTTCCTTCTCGATTGTAATCACCAGAGATTTTAGGCCTAAAGTACAATCGGACATGAATGTACGAGTTGGGCTGCATCTCAAAGATCCGTGCCTTTACAAAGAAAGGCTCTGGGATGATAATTTCAACCTGTAAAATAAAAGATTTCTAAAACCAATTATAGTAAAATGTACCTAGATTTTATAAATTATTGTAAAATAGTTATACAAAAAATTAACTACGTATTCAATACAATACTTTATTGAAAACTTCATTTCTGCAAGTCTCTTTTTTCCTTCCCAAAATGTAAACTTTTCCTCACTCTGCAATAATAATGGTGTGTCTGGGGGGCTACATCACTCGTAGACCAGGTTGAAGAAAGATTAGCCAGTACTAATGTACCGTTGTCCAGGGGACACTCGAATGTTTTAATCGTACATCCTTTCTGTGGAGGCTCTTTCCATGTTCCAATAAGGTTGATAATGAAAGTGAATATGATGGGGGAAGCCAATGAAGATCTAAAGCTTACTTAAATTTTAAGTTTATACATGATTCACCAGTTCTTGAAAACTATTTAACCTTGAGGTAAGCTAGACTTAAATTGTAATCCCAATTGTCAGTCCTCTAAAATACATACCACATATAAAGCAATTTTGTTCAAAACTAAAGGTTGATGCTAAAAAGTAAAAAATATTCATCCTTCCATATAACATATGCATTTTGAAGGGCTTTAACTTTTTTGGATGTGATTCTTCGAGGCAAAGCACAATGGATCGGACATATCGTTAGGAGGAACTGTCTTCTGCCATAGAAGGAAAGGTTAAGGAAAAGAGGAACTTAGGAAGGAGGATTCAAATACTAAATGACTTAAAGGAAAGAAGAAAATTCTAGGAGCTGAAGGAGGAGGCAGAGGCGCATTGGCAGTCTAAGTTCAATGACAAAAGGAATGGCCCTGTCGTAAGACAGAACACATAATTATTATTATTATTATTATTAATAATAATAATAAGTATAAGTGACATTTATCTTCCACAAGTCCTATCTTATGGCCTTAAGAGGAATTCGTGAAGTGACATGTGGCCTTTCAATGCCAAAAGGTTTTTCAACCCTGCCTTAGACCATACGACCATCATCATTTTATAACTATTAATTTTGATTCAGATGTTACCTTTAAAGTTTCTGAGGTGGTGTTCTTCATGCCAAGCTTGTAGGTGGTCATCTTTCCAGACGGGGCATTGGGAAAACATATCACATTATTGTCCAAGGTGAGCCCACTCGCTGGCAATGAATGGGAATTGCCTTTTTTTTGTGCTGGTTGAAATTGGCGACCGAGAAACAATCTTCCTTGTAGGTCCCGAAACCAGGTTGGGTGCACACATACATTTGGTACGTGAAGCAACTGAATTCACGGTCTTGGGTTTGGCCCCCAAATTTTGTGGCGGTGAGAATAACCCTTTATTAACTTTATTTGGACAAGTTGAAATGTTGCACTTCGGTTTGGCTAAAGGTTTACTTTGAAAGTGATTAACACCAGAAGTGGCAGTCTTAAATGATTTAGTTTGTGGAGGATTAATTTGAACTTTAACATGTTTAGCGTCATTTTCCATGTAGATCTGAAAAAATAAAGCCTAGGAATTAATTCTAGTGGTTGGAATTACTAACTTTAGACAGTTAATAAAGTTATATAAGTACAATGAATACATTTCACAACAAATGTGTTAGATCAACTTAGCTTAGAATAATTATTAGAATATGTCAAATTCTAGTATTGTATATTTTCTTAGCCAAGGAAAAATAAAACAAGGAAACTGCAGGTAATATGAAATGAATAGCAGCAAAATGTTCTTTTACCAATATTTATTAAATTGATGTTAAAGAAACAAATTCTTTCAAACTCAAAATCTATTAATGATTTTTAAAGCGATCTTAAATAATTAAGTTTTTTTTTCCTCCTTCCATTATGTTTTGGTACCTGTTCGGGTTATATTTATTATGATAGTGGAATAGGGATGAGGTTGGTTAAGTATCTTGACCTCCCACAAGAGTATTCTGTTAAGCTTTACAATCAATGAAGTGGAATCGATAGTAGAGATTTACTAAATACATTAAAACACATTTAAACCCAACTATCTCATTATCTAAACATGGCCAAACAGTTGTACGATAAAATCAGTTCAAGGATGTACTCACCACTATCTCAGTAGCCATGGGAGGTTCCCTGGCTTCTGGACATTTAGTAGCAGTGATTGTGAGGGTAATCGACCCATCGGCAGGGACAATGCCTTCCAAAGGAGAAACTGTGAGCACGTCTTTCATCACTATCACCTCAAAGGATTGTGGCTCATGCAGTTTACTTATCACAGCTAGCGTTGTGTGCAGACAAACACTGGGTTCTAATACTAGGGCTTTTGGACACACAAACCATGTGAGACCATCGGGAGACCTAGGGATATTTTTTTCACCCTGGGTTACATTGTTGTCCAAACTGAAACCAGTTAGTAACATTATATATTATTCTGGCAAAAGTTAATTTTACTAGGATGCTACTGTTCAAAGCAAAAGTGAAAAACAGCTATTTCATACAAATGTGCATCCAGAATTGAACTCAAATTTTAACAAAAAGTATGATACTATCATTTAAATCAAGAGAAAAACAAGAATAAGAAAATTCTTAAAGTTAAAAATTAAATTTGGTAAATAGGGACCACCATGCTAGTGTTTCAGATGAATTTACATGGTTGCCAAATTTTGATGTATCGTGAGGAAAAAGTTCAAGATCATAAAGTCATGTTTCACACAATGGCCCCTGCTTTGATCACAGTTTTCTTTTGTCGCCGTGTTGTACTACCTGTTCAGATTATACACATCTATGTTAATTACTTTAATGGGGTAGGGATGAGGAAGGAAGCATTTTAGAGGTAATCTAACTGCATTTGTGTTAAGAATGGGAAACCATTCAGAAAAAACTACCTTCAGTAGACCCAACCGGGATTCAAACCCCTATCTCCCAGTCATCAGCAGGCTAGTTGTACATTATTTTTTAAAACCCTGCATTCATTTCCCACAGTTTTCTGTTAAATGTGTAGGTCTTGCCCTTATATACTCTTTTTAATTTTTAATCTAAGATATCAAGGAAATGAATGCAGAGTTTTGAAAAATAGTGTACAACTATTTCACCTAATTTGTTACTTTGGCAGTAACATTTATACAGATAAATAAAATCATAAAAACCATTTGTAAGTCATGTACTATGGTGGAAATGTTTTTAAAGGGGTTTTGAGATCATTTTATGCACCAAATTTAATAGCAAATTTAAAGTTATTGCACTGAATATACAAATTAATTGATTTTAATTAGTGGGAGGTCAAATTTTTAACAATCTTTTTGTTTAATCATATGGTAAGATAAAAAGATAAAAGAATAAGCTTGAATAGCTTTATGAAATGTTAACCATCTAATCCTCCATCCTGTAAGCATCAATGTGGCAACCTGTCATCAGGCAAAACCGCAAGTTTCAAATGAGCAACTTTTTTAAATGTAACGGCCAATTTTTTTGTTTTTAGTAACTAGAATCAGTTATGTCTTATGTTCATTCCAATGCATTAATCAATATAATTTATTGATGACAATATTAAAAGAAATATTATTTACTACCTAGATTGAGTTATTGTTGTGTCTGCCAGTAAAGATCTAAATTGTTTGGTGTCCGTTTCACTAAGTCCAACACAAGTCTTAGCCATCATTGTATTATCTTGACCACATTCGACGGTCACAGTGATTTCCTGTGACTTGAAACTTTGGGAAAATGGTTTCTCGCAATCCTGGGGGGAAAAAAAACAAACCTCAACACAACTATAAAATTTAGTGCCGGTCTTGCCAATAAAGTACATCTTAAACAGCCCAAAAATTAGAGCTGTTAAAAACTTACCATGTTTATCTAGCTAAAAGATTTCATTTAGTGAAGTGTTTAAAAATCAGTTTAATATCCTTAACTGTAGATTTCTGCATTAATACACTAACCATTTCTAATATGTTTGTGTATCAATCTAAATAATGTGTGTTTTGTCAACACTACCTTTGTATGCTTGTACACACTAGATAGGACATTTTCTTGCATGCATTGTTGTCATTTAAATAGTTACTCTGCTCACCCAAATTTTTGCTTGTAATTTTGACTAATTATTTTAACACATCATTAACCATATGCCAAGATAATACCCCTACCTCTTTTCCTCCTATACTGTAATATTTGAAAAGCAATAGAGTTGGTTCAGAGCCCCTATTTTAAGAATCCGAATCTCTAGTTCACTTACGAATCTGAATCATGGGAAAAATTATGAACATGAGGAAATATAATAGAATGATAGAAAATGTTAGTAAAATATTGTCAACAGTCTTTTTTATAATTCGTTCAGTATAACATTCATATTATCAGACAAATCTTACACCTTAGCTCAGTCAGTAGTATGTCTGGCTATAGAACAGAGTCCTGGATTCGATTTCAAACATGTCCGAAAAATTATCATTGGTGAAATGTGGGTTTACATTTTCATAGTGATAAATTAACGACCGGGAACAGAATGTTGTGCCTGCCATAGTCTTAAGTTAGATTATAAGTAGGGGTGGGCGGGATCCCGAACTCTCTGAAAAATGTCGGGAATTTATCTATTCCTGTTGGTCGGGCAGGATTGACCCTTTCCCGAAAAGTTTCGGGCGGGAAACAAAATAATGCTCCAAGAAACAAAACAAAGGGCGGCGCTCATGTTCTAGCAGTTAGTGCTGTTAATCTCTTTTGTACAGTCTTCTTTGCTATTTAGCAAACTTGGTGGCTGGGATGGGGTTATTTTACAATGGCTTGTAGACAAGTTGGGAGGCGCGTGACTTCTTGTGCTGTCTATCAACAGTGATTTGTTGGGTTCAGCAAGTGAAAGAGTTTGAAAGATTTAGAGAAGGACAGATATATTCTATCTTTTAGGCTGGAAGAAGGGGGTTGGGGGGAGGAAGTAGCTTGCCAAGGTCAACCATTTATGAGGGTTCAGCGTGTCTGTTGTTGACAAGCCAGACAGTGAGTAGAGTATAAGGAGTAGAGAGAACATTTAATTAAAGTAACTTTTAAACCTAGATAATATTTTGCAGTTTCATACTTAGAGCAAATTGAAGAGGTGCCAAACATGTTTTGTAGTATTTTTTTCCCTATACAAATAATTAAATATAAAACACCATTTTCAAAAGAAATTAATTAATAAAAATAATTTCCATCAAAATGTAATACAATTAACTATTTTATTAATTGTATTATTTGATATAAATTCAAAATTTTGTTATTTGATTTAAAAAAAAATGCTATTCACACACACTTCTATTAATTTTATTATGTTATTTTTTATTGCCTTTAGCCATTTTTTTTAGCACCAAGTCTTATTATTCGCTCTGGTTATACACCTATGTACTAATTTTACTCTGGTATGTTAGGAATGAGGTGTATTGAATTTAGAGGTGTACCTGCATTTACGTGGAGAGAGTGCGATGCCATTTAGGAAAAACCACCCTTAATACACCCGGCCAAATTCAAACTAAATATCCCCATCATCGGTAGTCTAGTCTATTGCGATAGTGGTGCCTTAGACCATGCAGCCACTGAAGCAGGTTTTAATAATATTATAGCTTTAACAAGTCTTACCATATTAGCTTAGAAATCAATAATTGTTAAATCCAAGATTATTCTAAAGGGTAATTTTAAACTCTAATTATAAGGCATATGAATCTATGACAGGCCTAGCAATTTGGTAGTGGAAAATATATGGCTTGAATAAACACTGACCCAGGCCAAAGGCTGAAAACAGTAATTGATGTAAAAAAAAT
This sequence comes from Timema bartmani, assembly GCA_902151455.1. NCBI lineage: Eukaryota > Metazoa > Arthropoda > Insecta > Phasmatodea > Timematidae > Timema > Timema bartmani. The sequence goes on from CABFWB010000764.1 coordinate 87,802, forward strand.
TTTTAAAAATTTAGATAAATGTTAAATTACTGGCCTGGGCCTGGTTGTTAAGTTTATCCTTTAAAATTTGGTTCTAAGCCACCAATGAGCAGTATTAGAGCTGAAAAATAAATTTCACAATAAGAATTTAATATATTTCTTCAAAGATTTGAGTCTTGAATCAGAAATTTTCTTGAATCCTAGAATATCCTTAAAGATTCGAGGGCTCATCCCTAATATATTACAATTAGATCAGCATTCCAGAAAGACCAAGTAAGGTGTTTGGCTATTTTTAAGATGTTTCTACTAATACACCTAGAAGTGTAGTTATATTTTAAATAAATAAAATTGGTAAATTATGTTAATTTTGTTAAAGGTGGGCAGCTAGACTAAATTATTTTACCTTTGGCTTACCTGTGTGTCTTTAAGATGATCAATATCTGGGATTTTTGTTTCTCCTTGAAACGGTGCACAAAGTTTAACAATGTCTTGATCTAAATTGTTGACACCTGTCTTCTTAAGGACTCTATTGTGGAGAGAGAGAGAAAAAAAAATCGGTGCAAATTAGTGTGTACATAATGAATTGTATCTGCATTTTATATACATATATATTAGAATTGGGTCAAATCCACTATTTTACAAATTCAAAGCTCCAATTTCTAAGTCTTAAATCCGAAATCGAATATTGGAAAAAAATGATTAACATTAGAGAAAATATATAAAATAACTAAATGTCAACATTATTTCTTATAATCCATTCATTATTACAATCATACATTCAGTTAAGTGTTAAATTACTGGTCTGGGCTCTAGTTTTTAAGTTTATTTTATAGTTATAATAGGTTCTGAACCACCAATTAGCAGTAGTAAAGCCCTAAATCAAATTTCACTTAATCATCATCCTCAACTGTTTCTAGCCTGTGGCCGGGTCATTTTAGTAAAATGCCTCCATCTTCCTCTATCCTTCTACCATTCTTCCTCCTTTAATTTCTTCCAATCTTCTCCTCTCATTTGAACACTTATCTGCTCCTCCCATCTTTTTCTTGACCTCCCTTGTGGTCTTTTTCCCACTACCTCATTTCCAATACTTTATTCAGCATCCTCTTTTTTTCCATTTTCATTAAATGCCTATACCATCTCAGTCTTACTTCCTCTACTATCCCATGTACTCCCTGTACCCCAACTCTTTCCCGGATAACTTCATTCCTAATCTTGTTTCTCCTCGTGACAGCTAACATGCGCCTCCCTAACTTCATTCCCATAGCCTCCACTTTCCTAGTCTCGCTTACATTAACTGTCTCTGTTTCTGCTGCATATTTTTTTCTACAATTTTTTCATATCTGTTTATTATTACATATTATATTTTGCTTAATGCATTTTAATTCATATATATTATAAGATATACTTGGTACACTTTTACACAAAGTTGCACTTGACAGTCTTGCACTAAGCTATTTTAGTTATACCAACCCTACAAAGATATTCCTTTAGTTAACTTCTTTATCTCTGTCCACTACCCTCCTCCATTCAACAATCGGGTCACTAAGGTACTGACCTTAATAATAATTGTAAAATGTCTGTACACTATTATCTTTGATCGGTTCTTTCCACCCTTCCCCACTATCCTCTTTTGTTGGAATATCCCCACTATCCTCTTTTGTTGGAATATCCCAACTAAAACTACACATATCACAATCAACATCTAGACAAGTCGAGGGAAGAGTATGCATTGAGTCGTCCATCCCCAGCATTCAATGGCGCATATAAATAGCCTTATAAGAAGCAAGAAGTATATATTAAAAGCTCTGCTTGGTTAGAGAATTCAAGGAATACTTGCATATCCCTTTAGAATACCTTACAAGCCTCTGTCTTGTGGGCTCATCACCAGAGATTAGCGTCAGAGAAGCCACTGCTTCAACGCGTTTATTGCTGGTGGCAAACAATCTTATATCTTTCCGACTGGGGGTGTATTTCACACAAACACTGACAACTCCTCCTGGTGGAAGAACTGTATCAGTTGGTAGCACACTTATTGAAGATTCGGAGAATGCTTGAGTTCCTGAAAATAAGTTGACAATATTAACTAGTGGTCTTTGAATACAATTCCAGACCCCCAGGTCAGAATCAACCGTGCCAACACCATGGTCGCAAAATATAGCATAAGCTTTACTGCAAAATATGTGAATTCATACTTAGATTTTTAAAAACAAATACTTGCTTACTGACTTAAGACATAATATATGAAAACAATGTGCAAAGACTGTTGTAATGTAAGTGATAGAAATAGAGCCATTCTAAAAGGGTAGTGAAGCTAGGCTTTGATATAAAAGAAATAAACTTCTCTACTCATTTCTTCCCACTATCAATTACACTTTCATATTATAATCACGTTCACAGATACATATGATTTTTAAAATATTGAAAATATTCTTTTTCAAATTATGAAAGAGAGCAAAACAAAGATACACAGACAAAAAAATTGGCAGCTACATATTAAATAACTCTTTAACAGAAACTCCTTTTAATTCTTTGAGGTATTTTATATACATGGTAGGTAGATAAAAAAGGAAAAACAAACTATGGCTTCCACAATGAAAAGAACACTCTAAACTAGTCTCAATGGATAAAGAGATAATGGCTGCATATAAAAAGAAAAAAGAGATAATGGCTGCATATAAAAAGAAAAAAAATATCATTAGCAACTGATCCTTTGACCTAAGTTTCTTCTATAGGAGCTCAGCAAGAACGCCATATTGTGTGTTTTCCTTTACCAACTGTGACATATGTATTAGTAGGTTTTAATAACCTCCTTATTTAGTTGCTAAAAGGACATACAAATTGCAAAGAGTACCAAAAGATTGCATGTCCCCTCCACACACGATAGATGTGGAAGAGTATAAAGGTAGCCAAATATTTAAGAGTTAACATTTTTTCATTTCTAAAAGGAACTGAATATCTCACCTTTACGCCTGCTAGATATGAGCACAAAGCAACCAATGTCACCCTTATTTTCAAGCCTGAATGTGTTGGAAAGAGTTTGTTTGGGTGGAATTCCTTCGCCAAGACACAGTGACATGTTGTCATTCGTTTCGTGATGCACATCTCTTATAAGTAATTTTGGAAAACCACCATATCCAAAAAGAGAGATCTGAAAGTCAATATGAACACAGAGCTAACACACTAATTGAATGTTAGAAAAAAAACCACTGGAAAGCACTAAACTTGAATTAATTAAGTGAAAAATAAAAATTGAAACATGGAAATAGTACTAATCGAGCCCAGGATTACTGCCTTTTCATACCAATGGTATACCAATAAGAGTGTGGTGGCTAAGAAATGAAAAGGAAAGAGCTGTATCTAAGGAAGGCAAGAAGCTTAGTGCCAGAGGAAGAGATGCAAGGTAAGAGTTGTACGAATTATAGGGAGATAAAACACTGATTTGCCACGGTACAGAAATATATGAGAAAATAAAGAATAATAAAGGAAATTAATGAAAGGTGCAGAGAGGAACAGCATGGATTTAGGGAATAGAGGTCCACAAAAGACTATCTTTGCTACACGACCGCCGATGTAAAGGTACGGATTTGGAAAGGACTTGGTAATGGTATTTATGGATGTGGAGAAGTCGTATGATAGTGTGGAGAGAAATAAAGTTTGGAAAGTGGAGAGGAGATGGCCAAAGAGGAACTGTAATGAGAGTGAAAAGCATGTATGAGGATAACATAATTTGTGTTAATATGGAAAAGGGGGGGATGGAGTGGCTACAAATAAAAAATATAGTGAAGCGGGGGAGTGCTTGATCACCACAACTATTTGTAATGGTAGTGGAAATGGTTATGAATAGAGTGAAAGGAATATTTGAGAAGGAAAGGATGAAAGCCATGATGTTTGCTGATAACTTGATGATATTGGGGGAGAAGGAAAAGATGAAAGCCATGATGTTTGCTGATAACTTGATGATATTGGGGGAGAAGGAAAGGATGAAAGCCATGATGTTTGCTGATAACTTGATGATATTGGGGGAGAAGGAAAGGATGAAAGCCATGATGTTTGCTGATAACTTGATGATATTGGGGGAGAAGGAAAGGATGAAAGCCATGATGTTTGCTGATGACTTGATGATATTGGGGGAGAAGGAAAGGATGAAAGCCATGATGTTTGCTGATGACTTGATGGTATTGGGGGAGAAGGAAGAGGAAGTACAGTAGCAGCTACAGGAATGGAATGAGGAGATGAAAGTGTGGCGAAGTGTGAAGAGTGATGGTAATAACTAGGAAGAGGTTAAAGCCTAGTCAAGATATAAAGTTGGATGGATTAGAGCTGAGACATGTAAAGAATGTAAAATATCTTAGAAACTTGATTGAGGCAAAAAGTGAAATCAAGATATAATAAGACAAGGGCAGCAGGGGGAGTTATTCTATAGGTGTGTAAGAGACCTGCTTTGGAGAAGAGATGTGACCTTGAAGTGTAAAGAAGTGTTGTACCCATGGTCACATATGCAGCCGAAACATGGACAGTGAACGTGATACTAGGAAAGATGAGACTATGGGAATGAAGTTTGTGAAAAGCGTGTTAGCTGTCATGAGGAAAAAGAGGATAAGCAATAAAGTTATCCCGAAAAGCGTGGGAGTAGATGGAGTACATGAGATAGCAGAGAAAGCAAGACAGGTGGTATGGGCATGTAATGAAAATGAAAAAAGAGAGGATTCAAAAGAGAATGATGGTGATGTATGTAAGAAAAAGACCACAAGGGAGCCAAGAAAGAGATTGGAGTAGCAGATAACAGAAAGTATGCAAGTAAAAAGAGAAGAACGGAAGAATGTTGAAAGGATAGAGAAAAATGGGGGCAATTTACTGAAATGACAACAAGTAAAAACATGTCATGAAAAGTGGCCCTGAATATGGTACAGACCAAAATGGCTCAGTGGTAGAGAATCATCATCATCATCATCAACAACTGTTTCCAACCTGTGGCCGGATCTAAACTAAATAACTTCCAGTTTATATTTTGCAGCCTATATAAAATGAAAAATATGTAAAATGAGAACATTTTAGTAACTGATGTGTCATTTGATACATTTTCATTTTTTAAATTCATTTGAATCCCTCCATTTTTTTAAATTTAAAATAAGACAAGATTATCTCAAACTTTTCCAAAGTAAAATGTAAACAATTATTTCTTACATCATGACTATTCAACCATTACATAATTACCTTGTATAGAGTATTACTCCCGACAGGTGACAGTTGTTCAAATTTAACATTTGCAGTGGCTGCCCTTGAACTGACGGGAGTGAAGGTGAAATTCACTACCTGACACTCCATGGTACGAAATACTAAGGTACGTTGAGAAACTCCTTCACCACGTTCATTTAATATCTGCAACATAAATATGCGGGAAGCAACAAGATTAGCTTAATTACCATGATTACTTTAAAAATAGCTGGAAGATGACACAAATTTTAGCACCTGCCCCTCAAAATATATGTAATTACACATCACAAGTGCCATTACTCATTGCACACTCGTGCACCACTTATGATTGTGATTGTTGCATAGTTCTACATTGTAATAGAATAATATAAGGTCTGAAACTGCTTATGATTGTTTCTTAGTTGTAGATTGTGATAGTCACTACATGTGATTGTTATAGAGTTCAAGATTATGATAACCAGAATAATTAGCCCTGAAACAATCATTATTGGTCCACCTTATTCACTAGAGCACATCTCCTACACCTTTAAAACAACTCTCCTCTTATTTGATACTCTCTATTCTCACCCTTTGCCTCAATCCTGCTTTCAATATATTTTACGTTCTGTACCTTTCTCAGCTCGACTCCAACTTTATAGCTTTACTAGGCCTAATCCTCTTCCTTGTCATTACTATCCCTTCACACTTCGCTATGCTAAATTTCATCCCACACTATTTCGATTTTTCATTCCATTCGTGTAGCTTTTCCTCTCCTTCTTCCATACCTCCCCATACCACATACCATCGAATCATCAGCAAACATCATGGCTCTTATTCCTTCCACTTTATTAATGAACATTTCCATTAACATTACAGTAGTGATGAGAGAGCACTCTCCTGCTTTACTCTATTTTTTACTTGGAACCACTTTGTGCATCCCTTCATCTTAACTCTGCTCATGTTAGCCTCATACATACTCTTCACTCATTACAGATCCTCTTTCCACTTTATCCCCCTCCATTGCTTTCTAGACTATTTATATTCATACTTTCATATGCTTTCTCCATATCTACAAATACCATTACCAAGTCTTTCCCAAATTCATACGTTCTTTCTATTAGCTGTCATATAGCGAATATCGGTACTATTGTAAACCTCTGTTCCCTTATTCTGTGTGTTAGTGTTTATACTTTTATTTGTGCTCTACCATTTTCCTAATATTTTATCATTTTATTTATTACAAACTATTTTATTTTCTACAATTATTTTTTAATTCTTTAATCTGGATTTTAGGCCTGGGCCCGGCACCAATGTACCAATATTCCCCCACACCCCTTTGTAGCGGGTATGATTCTGCTTAACATTTCCAAATCAAAACTTTTAATAAAATGTTGAAGACATTTAAATCAGTATTTATGTACATTTTAAAACATTTAATCTAAAATTCACTTATTAAATTAGGGTATTTAACATGTTTTTTCTGAGCCAACTCATTGTTTCATCACACAATAATTATAAATGAACTTAACAAAAACAGACAACAGCATGCTATTAATTCAACACAGTGAAAAAAGAGAATGCCTTTGGCCTGACCAGCAATTGAACATTGAATGATGTATGTTTTTTGATGTTTACAAGCTAGTAGTACCTTAAAAATGTTATCAGAGTCCATGACAGTCAAACGAAGTTTATAAGAGTGGGGAGCATAGTTCCTTAGACTTGTGCTTTTCATTTCTGAATGGCCCAGTTTTAAACTACCCCAAGATAAGACCGGGTGTGTTGCATGTATTTGCAGCTTACAAATAGGTAACGAGTTTGACAAAGATGATCCAATACTCTGAATTTCCAGGCTGTTATCTAGAATAAAAAAAAAATCAGATACATTCAACATTAGCTAAAAAAAATTAAAGCTGTAAAATATTTATTTTTTATTTTTGGTGAGATTAAACTAGGTACTTGGTATTTTAAAGTAGTGCAAGAGTTGAGAGTAAAATCTTGCAATTTAAAAAAAAAAATCTTATTTCTTAATTTATTAGGAAGATTCTTAAAGTGATAATCAGGGCCTGGATTTTGATGACAAGCATTAGACATTTCACACTCCCTACTGATGGGTTCAGATAGAATGAAACCTAGTTCGAGAGAGAGGGCGGTAAGAATCGATTTTCTTTAAGAGGCAGCCATTACCTCTTTGTCCATTGATAGTAATGTAAAGTGTGAACTGTGTTCTTCTTTTCATTGTAAAAGACAAAGTGTGTTTGTCCCCTTATTTAAGTTTTCCATCCACCTTTCCTGTACCTTCTTCCAAATAGATATACAAAATACCTCAAAAAAGTGAAAAGAGGTTTTACTTGAATAAATATAATAAATACCTATTTTTATTATTTCATCTACTTAACCTCTCAACAAATAGAGAGCATGCAATTGTGAACATATGATTGAGTTTACTAAATTACAATGCAATTGCTAACAGCAACTCACCTTTGCTGCCTGAAGAATTGGAAGACCGAGACGGTGCTGAGTGTCTTGGTGAAATTACAGAATCTGTTACATTACCCTTCATTGGCCATTGATACACCCGCCCATCTGGCTGCACCTGAGCTTTCAGACTCCTACAAATGTGAAAACAACACTTCACCAAATATGTTTAAAATTGATTTATGCAAAGACTTTTGTCTAACATCACATAATAATTTATAAATATTTGTACATAAATAATTTTTTCAAAGTTTTAATACACAATTCTAGGACTGTGTGAAGCTTCAAAAACAAATTTCTGTTCTGACAATTACGAAGCTTCACTAATAAAACAGCATTGACAGCAAAATACTCATTTATGTTCAATTATTGCCATTCTGAGCTGTTATACATGTTAAATTAATCTCCATTTGAAAAAATCCTAAGTAACTGAGTAGAATTTTTGATGGTAGCTAAATTTATCAGCTTTGAATGAAATATTATACACAAATGTGCATTAGAACATTTTCTAAATGATTTTAGTGTATCCATTTTTATAAATAAATACAATTTAATATTTTCCACAGCATTAAACAATTTTTAAAAAAATATTTAGCTTTGCTTTAAATCTTAACATTGGATTTTGTGCACTCCTATACAATACAGATAATTTATTTATAAAGAATAGGATGTTTAGTGGATTTTAAAGGCATCCACCAGCATCCAACTAGTGATCTAAACCTGAGTTTTAGTTAGTTCTTATCAATACTTACCCATTAACGTTCCTCTTGGTGAGTGTGGGCCAAAGCAAGATGGTGAGACTGACTGCCTCTCCTGAGGGTATATGCAGTAATGTAGGATCCACTGCCATTACCCCTTCTTTAATCCCCGCCAGTGATACACTCAGTTTCAAATCTATAACTCCTTTATTTTTAAGGCTTACACATTTTGATAGCGGGTAATGAGTTGAAGAGTCGAATCTGCTCACCACAATGGGTTCTTCTCCCAACAATGACAGGCAGTGCTGAGCAGAACTTCCATTCAATTTAATCCTACTCAGCACTGTTGAGGAGTTTGGAGGATTGAAACGTACCACAAGAAATGCTGAGAAGCTTTCTTGTAAAACATCACCTGTATAGCATAACAATTTTTTTTCTCTCCATATTTTCAGTACAAATAATCAAATCTATTTATTTTATTTATTATTTGAGGTATTTAACATGCACTTTCTAAACTGACTGATAATATCAGCACACAATTTCTATGAACAAGATTGAAAGGGCCTACCAAATTTGCCGGAAAAGGTATTCCCACATACATTCCGGTGTTCTTTTACATGCCAAAATAGACAATGGGCCAACAGGTTTACTTCCCCTCTGAAGGAAATTGTGCCAAGGATTTTTATCGCTCGAGAAAAATCCACAAACATCGAGTCCTGAGGTAAGCATGTTACCCCAAGACCACCGAGGTCGACAATTAATTAAAACAGATTATTAAGTCTACAAAATAAATTATTATTTATATAAGAATTCAAATATTTTGAAATATGATAGAAATGAGAAGTTTACTTAATTATAGTGAATTCATTCATATATTTAGTGGAGTGGTTAGTTAGTGGTCTGGAGACTGGATTTTTTAAGTTTTTCCCAAACCACCAACAAACAGTATAAGAGTTTTAAAATAAATTCAATTTCAAAATTTGAAGTGAAACGTTCGATATAACTTCCTGAAAGAAAAGAGGGAGAAATTGAAACTATAGCAGTGGAAACTATAGCAGTGTATACTCACCTCCAGCTTGACTTATATTTGGAGCAAGGAATTTTACCCTCACTTCAGCCTTGGCATGACATTCTCCTCTGGCTTTGAGCAATATGGGTAATTTGATATCCTCTGTCAAATCATCGTCTACCAGAGAAAATGCATTATGCATGCTTTCTCGCTGCAGAATCAAAAACTCTTGTTAACAAACAAATAGCATCAAACGGCTGTATTTAATAAACAATGATGGGAGGATAAAAGGACAAGACCTAGCCTTTACAGAAAAATGTATAGGTACCTCAAAGTTCACAATTAAAACACAAAACATTATAGTCATTTCTGGGGTTCAGCAGAAGAGTCAACGCTGACTGAACTATGTCTGGAGCAGGTGGTGCGCAACCCCGAGGTCTCAACCCTGTTTGGGGTCCCAAGTTATCAAGGGGTCACTATTATTTTTTATGGATGACAAAGAGGATATGTGAAAACACCTGTTAGGTAAGATGCAGTCTTTCATAATCCTGTAAGTGAACGTTATGAGTAACAAAATTACTTTGGCTAAATACATTTGACAGCCTTAGGAACATATTATGTAGGACACCAGAGATTCACTGTAAATGTAAGGTGTGAGAGGAGTAGGCCCCATATAAATAGGAGGAAAACTTATTTTATTTATATGGTGGCACGGGGTCTTCTAAATAAAATAAAACTTCACCCAAAAAAAGATTGCGCACCAGTTGGCTAAAGGTTGATCATTATTTTATAGATTCTTTAGCCGCTTGTTTAAACTAGTGTCTTGATTGATGATTATAGATAGATATTTTTATATAGCAATGAATGGTGTGAGTAGGCCTGCTTGGAATCAAAGGATACTGAAGAGATGGATATCTCAGGTTGAGACCAAGGGGTGTGTGGATTTGGTTATAAATTTGTGGGCAAACTCCAACCGATAAGGCTAGGAAGCATTACGATTGTTTTCGTCGGCCATTTTGGTTCGAAGTTATACTTTTAAAATTAGAGTGTCAAGGTCTACCTAGTTTTAAATAACCTTGTCGAAGATAAGTGTTAAAGAACACCACATTTTGTTGTGGAGATTATAAACTATTTAAATATATATTGATAAAACTATTACAGATGCCAAATGTGCAATTTTAGGTCAATTATTTACTTTTTAACAAACTTTTAATGTCTCGAGTTTTCGAGATGAGATAAGAATTTTTTGTTTTTAGTCTTGATCAATAAAAAAATTTAATATGGTACATCCCTGTATAATAGGCTATAGCATCTACATTTTAATGGGTCTTTCATATTATATGTCCTTTAGTGACTAAACAAATTAAAAAATAATAAGAATTTGACTAAAAATGGACTTAGTTATGCATACAAATCTGTAATATGATATATAAGGAAAGAAATTAAATGCATTTTATAAAAAAGATAGGCCACATTCCTAATCTTAATTTAAAATTCATGAACATAGTTAAAATTAAGAATGTATTTTAACAAATTTAATATTAATTAAAATAATTGCACCTAAATGCTGTTTTTATTAAAAATCTGCGAAGCTTTGATAATATTGATATCTATTAAAATTTTCTATTATTTGATAGCTTGAATAAAACCATATTAGAAAAAGAGTGATAAGGTTTTAGGCCATTGCAAATTCCACAATGTGCCTAAAATATGTTAATATATTTTTAATGACAATTATTTAAAGGAAATGTAAATGCTTATTAATTATTACTATAATGACCGAAAAATAAGCCTCTCTTTTTCTCAATAATATCCTATAAACCCTTTGTACACCCTATAATACATAGCAAAATGTGTTAACTTTGAAGACTAAGGATATAGAGTCGGACCCCATACACACTGGTAATACGTTCCCAGATCTACCGCGGTTACGTGAAACCGCGAATAATACCGAACCTAATATCCATGTTGTTTACATAAATACAATAAAGTTTAATTATTCACAGTACGATATTACCAACATTAAACAAAGTAATAATAATGTGTACTGTACACCACAGTGTACTTACTATTCCCATTCTTCTTGTTGCATGGATCAGTGATGATGATATGATAGAACTATGCCCACGATGAGAAAATGAAGTGAGGTGATGGTTTAGGTATTGTGACTTATAAACCAAAATAAATAAAATTAGGCACCGGTAAACCGCAGATTGACTTTTAAACCAAAACAAATAAAATTAGGCACCAGTAAACCGCAGAGGACTGAAACTGCGAATATTGAATCAGCGATAACGAGGGCCCTATTGTATATTTAAATAGTTTATAACGGCCACAAGAGATGGTGCTCTTTACTGCTTAACTTTGACAAGGTGAACTACTATTGTGTGAACATGTTGAACTTGTATTTACACATGATAACTTAAAGGACTATGGTCCAAAACTAATAATAATGCAAACTTTTTTATTTAACATATTTAACTAAGATATGATTTGATTAGATAATTATTCAAAATTTGAAAATATTTGCTTAGATTTGAGATTTGATTCAAACTCAAAAAACCTGTTTTGCAGAAAGCTAAATTATATTAAAAAAAATAGACATGTTGCAAAAAGTGCTAAATTTACAATTAAGTTTTTGATTATTTATATTATGGATAATTTAGTACTTAGGATGGACCCAAGTCATTGACACTGGTGTTAAAGTTTAATAAAAGATAAAATAAATTACTTAAGAATCTGCTTAGTTGTTGGTTTCTTAACCCTCACCCAGAATTTGAAGAATTGAGTGCCTCATGTAGGGATGTGCAAAGAGACATTTTTCACTTCAAGTCAAGTTCAATACAAGTTTGAATGAAATCACAAATGTTTTATTCTGGTTCGAGTAATAGAGCAATATTTCAAGTTGTATTTATATAATAGTTCCATTTATAAAGCATAATTTTTTTTTAATCAGACTAAACACAATATTGAAGAATTCTGTTCACTAAAATACTATCTTAAAATTGAATCATATTAATTGAATTCAAAGTTCCGAGTAATTGAAGGGAGGTCAAGAAAGAGATGGGAGGAACAGATATCAAGTGTTTAAGTGAGAGGAGAAGGCTGGGAGGAATTAAAGGAGGAGGCTGGAAACAATTGATGATTACATGGAGTTGTTAACAACAACTAAAACCCTACTTGAACTCAAACTTTTGAGTACTCACACACCCTTAATCCAATCTATTTTATTCATGTAAGTCTAATAACATACTTTTTCAATCTCCACACAAAGGTCAAGGTAAGCCTCTCCATTATTCTCCAGTTCAACTGTCTTTATGACAACACACTCTTCTGGCAGGGTGGGAAACTGTAAATGTGTCCTACCGCTGAGTCCGCCAGTTTTTACAGTAAGCTGAAACAGTGGGACATTGTTTTAAAACCGTTTTATTATCAGGTGGGGCACAGCAATACTAATGTTAGTGAAATATTGTGTGTTAGAAATAAAATAACAAACACTATCTTACCCACACCCACTCCCCTATACACTGCCCATAGGCACTATATAATTTGCCGTCCACTTTTCCTACCTTAATTTCTAACCTTCTAAATTCCTGTTTCCCCCCCTTGCCAACCCTCATACACCAATACATATACACAAGTGCTATTTGTGGAATGACAGATAAAAAGTGCTTACATTATTTCATTATTTATTATAGTGAGTTTTTAAAAGTAATAAGAATCTAAGCAAAGACTTAAAATATGAAATAAATACTCACACTATTACAACACACCAATTCAAATATTATATAATTTAAAAATATGTAGACTATTGACAGTTTCAATAACATCATAACATTAAATACATTTACAAATTATCATATATTGAATAAATATATTTCTTAGTTTCCAAATTTTGGAAGTTTCAGCTATTTTTTTTTTGACCCGAGTATAAATGGTTTACTATAGTAATATTGAAGTGGGTAAATATTGAGAGGCCTATTTACCTGGAGGTCTTCTGCCCCCACATGGAAACTGTACAACATATTGCTGGTTTCCTCTGTGCTAACATCTTTTAATGTAATCCTAAGGGCGACTTTAAGAAGACCAGGGACCAATGGTGTTACCCACACCTGAAACCAATAATTACCAATATAGTGCAAGTATCAAGAAATATTACAATAAAAAAACACATGATTGTGAAAATCTATTTAGCAGCTTAAATTCAACGATCTAAGAAAAACCTAATTTAAAATTTACCTTTTACTCCTCGATAAAAATTTGTTTTGTATAAGTGTTGGATTTTGAGTTTCTATCAAAGGTTGACAAGATTATAATGGCAAACAAATGTGTAGTTTAGACTTGTTTCCGTTTACATCTTTCATAACAATGACAAAGTGGTCTTAAGTTGAAGTTATGAATGAATATTGAATCTAATATAACATTGCAAGCAAGTTTAAGTTTTTATTAAATACAATAGTAAACAGGCAATACATCAAAGTTTAACCAACAATTGAATAGATAAAACTGTTACACATCAGACCACTTTAGTCGAACACGAATGGTTATAAAATACAAAATTCAGGATTAAATAATTTAGTAGGCACATTTTTCAGCTGCAATTTTAGCATATTGTACACAATGCTGTTAGTTTTGTTTCAATCCCTTGTGAAAACTTCTTCCAAATCCACAAAGGCTCGATCTCCGATTGGATGTACTTTACATACCCCTCTCTCCAAATGTGTCTCCAGCTTTTCTCCAGGAAGGTGCTGGGGTATTTAATCTTACAATTTTTTCAAATACTCTTTAAGAGTTAAGAGTGTCATTAATACACCTTTGCTAACTGTACCATTAACAAAACTGTACCTTGTCTATCATAGAATCCTACACAAAGCCATCCCCATCATTCATACCTGGAATAAGTAGAACCTCTTATAGAAAGTCATATCTGGTGTTAAATTCTTCTATTTCTTTGAGTCTGTCATTATTAGACCCTCTATCAGTAGTCAAGTGATACCTGGACCCTTTATCAGGGGTCAAGTCATACCGAGACCATGCATATCCACCTCTAAGTGAATCATACCGAGACCATGCATATCCACCTTTAAGTGAATTATACCTGGACACTCCTCTCAGTCTCCGGACCAAGAAGGACCATCTTTGCCGGAGTGGAGACCCGCACCAAGACAACTCTTTCAGGATCATATTCCTCGGGGCCGAGTGAGGAGCAACCGTGAAGGTCTAGGTCACAGAGTAGCCAGCGCTCCACCTCGTTGACCACAGTCAGCAACACGCACGTGCAGATTCCAACGGACATCATGTACTGGGTGTTAGCAGGTTGCACAGATACCCACACACCCTCAACTACCAAGAGAATGTTTAAATGTGTCAAAATTACATTTTCAACTTTATTCAAACTTAAAACTAGAGAAATTTATAGAAAAAACAACTTTAAATGTCAATGTAGAAAATTTAACCTCTCATGCTTGCCATATTTTTTAATATTTTACATTCAAGATTTGCAGGTAAAATTAATATTTGTACTGTCAAATAAAAAGTTGTAAATATTGATTGTACCTAAATGAGCCATGAATATGAGAAAACCTACCATTTTCAGCGTTTGAATTCATCGATGAGTCAACAATACTGACGGTAGAGTCAAAGGTAGCATCCATCACTCTGACATCCAAAGTTCTGTTGTGTAGGTGTTCATTAGACTTTGTTACCCACTGAGCAATATCATCTTCACGTGTAGTGGCTTTCACAGTCTCATCAAGAAGCACTGTATCATGTAATGTAATAGTATTACCTGTAGATGAAGAAGTGACAATGAATTGTAATTTGTATCAAGAATTAACAAGACATTCTGCGTGTGGAGTTGTCGAGTCAGTAGGAATGATGTATTTTTTTAGTTTGTGAGTGGAAGGGGGGACTAATGCACCTGGGCAGAGTTACAAACCTTTAGTTAAAAATTAAAACATGTGAGTGACAAATAAGACTAATAGTTCTTTATTAGGTTAGACAAAACTATGGGCCATATGCAAGAACAATACTAAGCACGGCAGAAGTACAAGCAAAGTAGAAGTCACATAGATTTGTTTGCTAGGACAATCAAGCAGGAGGAATGACGTGATAATTTAGTCACAGAGAAGTAACACAGAAGTCTGATCTTGAGCAGAGCATACTTCGGCTGTACTTCGCTGATATTTTATCAAAATGGCAGAGCATGCATGGACTATCGAGACAGCTGTTTTTGTGACAGATTATGGAGAGCCGAGATTATCACAGCATTTATTATTTATTGACTTATGATTTTATGCCACGGGAAGCTTTCAGGTAAACTTTAATGTAAACAGTCTTGTTTGAAAACAGTTATTTTTTTATTACCAAACCTAAAAAAGGCTTGAAACTTGTTTGTTTTTGAGAGGGAACCATTAATTCAAATTGTATTACCAAAAAAACTTATATTGGTTTTTTATTAGTTATTATTTACAGTTAAGTTAATAGCCGAGTTTTTATAGCATAGGTTTTGTTGTTAACCTTACAATTTTTCCAGTAATGTAATATTATATTATTGAAGCCATTAGTAGGTTTAATAATTGGGACTGACAAAGAATTTGAGGAACGTTATGATTTTGGTTGGAGTAATAGCCTATGTGTTTCTCTATCTATCTATCTCTGTATGTATAAAAGAGAAATAACCTATATATAGGGACATGCACAATTCACATTTTCGATGTGAATCTTTATGCAAATTCTGTTTTCATGCAAATAACACAAATTTAAGGGTTTTTCCCCCATATAAACACAATTTCTTTGTAATTTGGCAAATGCCATATAATTCAATATGATTTTCAACATGGTAACACTGGCGAGAGCGATATACTATGGCTGCCGTTTATACAAATAATATCAGTTTTTTCAGATTTTATATAAGTATTTTCACAGATATTTAGGCTTTGTTTCAGGTGGACATTAAAAATCTTTATTTTTACTTTTTCACATTACCATAGTTACATTTTTATTTCGTTAGACAGATTCTTTGTTTCCAGCCTTTAAAAGCTTTCATTCTAGGTCCAAGAAAGGACATTAATATACATGGACTTTGCTACAAGCAGTTATGTTTGGCAAAATTATATCTTTTTTATTTTTATTCCTTTCTCCTTATTTGATAGTAATTTAGTCTTCTATGACGACATGTTTTGGATGTTATTATTGTTTGGTCTAAACCTAAGTTGATAATCGATTTAGATATTTCTATTTACAAAACTCAGAGGTAATGATATTGAGATACCAAGTTTGACATTAATAAGCAATAAGTATGAAATTTTTTGTGCATATTTATATTTAATTTTTCTTCAAATGTTAATAAATATTTAAATAACGATATGAACAAAAATGTAGGAAGTGTTAACCTAGTCCTGTAATGTGAATCAGAAAAAAAATAAAGAGGAAAATGTCTGAAATTTCAGGAAGCACCAAACACCAGACTTAGGTAATCCTTCTGTTGAATATGGTCAAAAAGAATAATTTGTCATATCAAATGGCAAAAGACATGTGAGGAGGTAAATTGATTACCATGTGCAAAAGTTGACTCAAAGATTTCTTGTGACGTACAACAATGTTCTGACCAACAAAAGAATGAACCTTAAGGAAAATAATCCGGCCACAATGGCAATGTTTCACTTAAGAGTTAGTATAGTTAACAATTTAAGAAAAGTTTATTTTACAATTAACTTGAAGTGGAGACATAAGTAAATACAGTCCTCATTTTGAAACAAGTGCAAAATACAATAGCACCGCTTTGAATTAATAATAGAGCCATTAATTTACTGTATGGGAATAAAAGTAAATATCACTGATTGCTCACCATATGCTAGTAGCCTAATGTTGGTGCATAAATTATAGTGTATCCATAAGTGTGCAATCATTATTTGGACTTTAGCCCTGATTTTTTTAACGAATATTAATTCGACTCACTAGCTGCAAAAAATATCACATTGAGAAAAATAGCACCACTTTTCCTCTAAAAATAACCTCACCTTTAGCATATCTCTACCTATATATTATTGATAGTCCTACCTAACCTAGCCATTTTATATAATTGTGCACTCTTAAAAAGGTTTACTGAAAAACAAGTAGTGATAACAAATGCACATTTTCAAAACGGCTTTGTACTTTATAAAAAAGGTTTGAAAATAGTTATAGCCTTGCCTAAGCCCAACCAATTTTTTTTATCTAATAATGTTTTAGTGAAAAAATAAAGACCATGCTATTCCAACCCTGTTGCAAAACTAGTAGCTTTTATATTTTTTCTAGATTGTTAGTGGGGATTTGTGCAATGTGGACCAGTTTACTGTATCTCGTGTATAGAAAATTTTCATTCTGTTTGTAGATAATGCTCGGCCTGAGCTCTGGTTGCCACTGGAGTGGCTGAACTGGTGAATGAACTTTCAGTTCTATGACAAAGCCAACCACCATGATGTTTTAGGGTGCATAGACAGCACCCACATTGCTATTCAGAATCCTGGTGGACTGAATGGAGAAATTTTCAAGTAGGCCTTACACTTATGATATTCTAACTTAAATATAGCATCAACATACTTTGCTGAAAAAAAAGTCTCCTCAAATACAGTCTTCAAACAATAGTAGAGCCTACAGACTGCTTTATTACTATTATTATTGTGTTCAGTTTTATGACAGGTCCATTCCTTTTATAGGGTAAAAATAGATGGTAAAAAAATGGACCTAATTTTTAAACCCAACACATTTTATACCAGGTGTATACAAAGAATTCAGCATTTTATATTATTTTGTAGGAAAAAGAACACAAGGGAGGCCAAGAAAGAGATGGGAGAAGCAGATAATGGAAGGAGAAATGTTTCTGAACAGACAGTTGTAGAGAGCTTCTTCCCAAACACCCTATTTGGCAAGCTGGAGGGGTTCAATGATGCTGATAATACAATAGTTATTAATAACTGAATCTAATTGTTAAATATAATGAGGGTTACTTAAATAAAATGTATCCACGCCAGTTTGTAAATAAGATGTGAAAACCACTTTAAGTATGACTACATGGGATTCAAACCGTGATCAAAGATATGTGTAATGAAAGTCTAACAAGCAAGAGTGCATGGCCTCCAATATAGGATTTAAAATCTGTTCTCTTTCAACACCAACACCCCCACCATTGTCATTACAAGTTAATAAATAGTTACAAAATACATAGCACTCACCATGAGATGTTTTGTTCTGCTTCTCACCACTCAACTTCTCTCTGAAGATCGGAAGTAAGACAGAAAAGTCCACCGAATTGGGCGAACAGTTGATAAGTTTCTTTGTCAAATGATCTAACGAGTCACTCAATTCCAACATCTCAATGTTTTTTAATATACTGATGTCTCCAGACGCTAAGGAATTTTCCAAGGACACTACTGAAAGCGAGTCTTCTTTATGGCACTGGTCACTTGTTACTTTTGATGCAATATTTGAGTCTGAGGACTTTCCCTTAGAGCCTAATCGACAATTACAGTTCCTATTAAGATTCTCAGTGTTTGAACAATCACTACTACTCAAATTCACAACATTTGATTGTGCTTTTCCTTTGTTTCTTGTATTCCTAGATATGGAAGACATCTGGTTTGATTTAACATCTTTTGGACGGCTGGTTTGTTGATTAACAGTTGGTTTGTCTTGTTTAGTGACATCACGAAAGGACTTCTTTGACTTGGATTGTTCATCAACATTTGACAAATCTTTCAACACCTTAATTGAAGGTTGTTCGGCCATCTTTGAGGTGGGCTTTTGGGATTTTTTTTTAACAAAGCCGTGTTTATAAATGTGATTCGCCAAGCTAAGAGGAGACATGGTGTCTGTACACTGTGCTAGCAACTCTGAGATCTTTATTCCTGTGATTACACATGACTCCTCTTTTGCTCCAGACACACTTTGCCTCGAAGAAACATTACTAGAGAGAGATGTTTTTAGTTCGGGATGTGGTTCACCTGGTAATATTTCCTCACAAATGTTGTCCAAACTCTTGGTAGGAGACTCAAAAGAAACTTCTAAAACTGAAATAGAGTCAAGGATATTTACATTTTCTTATATGCTTAAATTTAAAGAGTTTTTTATACCATTAGAGGAGTGTGAGCAACCGAAAGTAAATAAAAGCTTTTGAAACTTAATTTTCATTTATTTTGTTCTATTCTGCATCATACAATAAAAAAAGAAAGAAAAGTGAGAAATAGATATAAGAGAGAAAAAATTGAGAAAGCAATATAAAAGAGAAACATAAGATAAAGAGTAAGAAAAGAAAATAGAAAAAAGGAATAGAGGAGAAAAAATGTTTTGCAGTGGCCAGTGAATGTTTACATCCATTACTATTTCCAGCCTATGGCCTGGATCACTTTTTTATTAAAGTCATATATTATCCACTACCGGCTTGCTAGGCCTGCCTTATAATCTAACTTAAGACTAAGATAGGCACAACATCCAGTCCCCGGTCGTTAATTTATCAATTTGAAAGGGTAAGCCCATATTTCGGCCATTGAATGTATTAGTTCAATTTAGAAAAACATTTGCGAGTTATTAAAACATTATAGAAAAACAAATAAGTTGTGAATGGCAGGAACTAACTAAATAAGTGTAGAAACACGGTAAAAGAAAAAGTGGCAGGAATTATACAAAAAACAGTGTAGAAACCCGGTAAAAGAAAGAGAGAAGTATTAATTTATTTAAAGAATGCTGTTTTGTTTTAAAATATTAGAGCAGTTTCATCAACAGATTAAAGCTCAGTTGGCATGTCATTAACACGTTAACCAAGAAACATTGTTTTTCAGTTTAAATATTGAAAACCATCATAGAAAATAATTGTGTATGCAATCAAAATATATGACATTTTTTAAATCACTAATTTTTTTTTTCAATATTAATTTTGAGCAAAACATCTGGGCCTGGATTCACTTAAAGAAGGAATTAAATGTGCCTAAGTCTGTATTCACTAAAACAATCAAGCACAGTTGGAGAGCAAATTTGCCCCTATTCAAGTGTAGATGCAACTTTTAAACCATGTCACCTTGATAAATTAGAATAGCACCATATTATTGTAATGCCTCAGAATACACTTTGTTAATTACACTCCAATTACCGCAATGATAAAGGAATTAAAATAATATAGGTCTTC
Organism: Timema bartmani; assembly: GCA_902151455.1. NCBI lineage: Eukaryota > Metazoa > Arthropoda > Insecta > Phasmatodea > Timematidae > Timema > Timema bartmani. Next base: position 108,317 of record CABFWB010000764.1, read on the forward strand.
CAAGCACACAATTTGTTTCAATATTGATTGAGCTATAGTGGTAACAAAGTTATTTCTTATCTGGTCTTGTTGCATTTTACTTTCATAAAATGGCATGGATGATTATAAAACCAAATATCAAATAAAACAAACTCTGGGAAAAAATCAATGTAAAGAGAATAAAAGGTAACACCAGATGTTGAAAGACATCTGATAGGCTGATTGTGCGTCATCACACAGTACACAAGCCAGCGTTTTACATACACAAGAACTTCAAATAATAAATACATTTTTAAATATACACCAATGTCCATTTAATGTCATTTATCTACTTATTAGTGTGTGTGCATATGTATATCTTCATAATAAAATTTAACTTCTCTGTATTGGGTGACGTACGCAATGACATAATAAAATTCCAAGTGTTGCTGCCTTTCCATTCTTTATATATTGGAAATAAAAAACTGTGCCCAGATCCAAGCAGGTGTCACACTAGATCCAAAGACATTTAGTCATTAAATATGAAATAGGTTTCAAAGTATCTATAAAAGTTGTATTAGTGTAAACGTAAGCTTTAAACTAATAATATAGATAAGTACTTTATAATGAAAAATATTTTTGTTTGAGAAAAAACACAGAAATATGGCAATTATAATTTAGTATATTAAGAAAAATGTTTAGATCTGGATTTGCCGCAATTTTTATCATACATTTTAAATAAAGTGGCTTTGAATTTGGAAGTCAAATTTTAACACAGATAAGTAAAAAAACTTGTATTGTGATGTCATAGCTGTTATTCCCAACAGTTTGCTCCTTGTTTAATGAATAATGAAACTTAGCAAATAAAAAATGTGCATCATCGGGAGTAGATTTGCATCTTTTAGTTAATACAAGCCATGCAACACTTCTTAGCCTCTTCAACACAAATAGTTAACCCTTGAGTGTCAGTGTCGCTCAGAGCGATGCACAAAATTTTTGCTAAAATTGCCAGCATGGCTCACAGCGAGTCCATGTTTTTGAGCTCTTAGTTAAGTATTAATTCAACAGATAGGGTATATTTTATTTTAATTGCATTCTTGTATGTTCAAGCTACATTTATTTGTCTTTGCACTTAGTTTCGACATATCAAACATGAAAATTATTTTCTAGCTTTATGAGTTTTATCTTCGGCCTTGTTTGTAAACATGGCTACTAAGAGGAAAGCTGTGATTCAAGACACAGAAATACTTAACAATATTTATTGATCGCTCAAGCGAGAGTAATCAATTTGTTAGTGATTATGAAAGCAATGATTCTGAATTTGTAAATAATAAAACTGAACAGGAATTATATTCTAGTGAAAGATCGGAACAAGTAGGAGTGGCAACTGAAGAGTGTGAATATGAGTGATTCCATAAGGATAAAAATGTGTGTCTTTTTTAGTGTTCCATCTGAACAATTTCTACTCCAGTATCACCAAGGTAAGTATGCTGGCTATCCCTCCTAATTAAACCATATAGGGATTAAATAAATCTTGAAGATCAGGATAATCCACCCCAACCTCTTCATATAAATGCAGAAGTACCAGGTTTGAGGTCTCTCGCCTTCCCCCCTCCCCCGCCCACCACATAACCCTGCTAAAATTGATGGTCACTGAAACGGCTGCTATGCATAACCCAATTTTAGCATAAAACCTAGTTAGTTTTTTTTATAAACTTTGTTATCTAATCAATTTTTTATGTTCTTTTCAGTGATTTATTTTATTTCAAGCTATTTCCATTTTCAAAGCTTAAAAATTAATATTAAATAACACATGGTTTAAATTAGGAGGGAGAGCCAGCACTTAGGTAAAACAGTAATTTTTTTAAATATATTGGCTAGTGATTTTTTTTATTATAATTAAAAATTAATAAAAGTATATGTATAATTATATAATAGGATTGGCAAGCATGTTACCTAGTTTATGTAAAAATTTGAGTGCAAGAAGTTCTAAGACTAATAAGTTATTAAAATTTAAACAAAATCCTGTATTTTTCATCAAAATAGCTTGGCACTCACTGGAATGTTCAGTGATTGGACCTTAACTTTTAGTACCTTGATATCTGTAATCCATGACATGGTAAAACAGATGTTGGATTATCATTGTGTTTGTGAGCAGTGAACTGGAAAGTTGTGAAGTTTAAATCTAATGATGTATTGATGTCATGTGCATGTGCATGTG